>OW203761.1:66798644-67008425 GCA_934045905.1 Leuctra nigra | reverse complement strand
CTGGTGAATAAGTTTATAACATCAAAACTCACAAGTAGATCGTGTGGCTCTGTCTTTAAGTCTTTAAGCAACTCAACAAAATGTGTTGAGTTCTTTACATAAGAACTTTCTTCTTCTGTGAATGGTTGGATCTGACGGGCTAGGTGACGAGCGAGAGCCAGCGTAGGTGAATTAATTGCACTGACAATAGGACGCAAGGGATGGCCTGCCTTATGTATTTTCGGAAGACCGTACAAACGGGGCACACGTGATGATTTTTCATGTGGAATCAGAGTTTGTTTGATATCTTTATCAATAGTTGAAGCCAGAATTAGGAAGTTTGAGCGACGACCTCAAGTCACTATCGACACCCTGGTGTATGACGGCCATCTTTTGGATATCAAGGAAGCACATTTTCCAGCGCCAGAAGATTTCACAATTATTTCTTTTCACGTTTCACTGTTTTCTACATTTGACATTTCATGAATTGATTTTGCTGTATTTTATAGTTTTTTCGTTGATTTTCGTTTGTTACCTTGAGAAAGGCGGGTGGATGCTTGCCGAAACGTTGGTGTGTAATAAATATACGTAGCATAAACCGTTAAATGATGTTATTAATACCTACTGGCTGCGAGACTCTACATGATGTAATATTCCGTCTCTACGGGGAGACAACTAATAAGAAGGTACGAAAATTTGAAAACTACCGCATAAAACGAGAAACTGCTATTTGCGATCTCACATTTTTGAAGAATTGTAGAAGAGAAAACGTGATTCCAGTCTTTCTACAAATCAGACGACATTCTCCAACTCCTGCTGCTTGTAAGATTTTACGTAAAGCAAGCTTATCACTTTTACGTGAGGCTATAGCTAATACCCATCGCCGTCTAGATTACCTCTCGAGGAATATGTATGAGCTTCATAGTGATCTTCATTGCTTACTTGAACCATTAATTTTCCAAAGGATCGACGAGATTACATACCAAAAAGCTCTTGATAAAGCTTATGATGTTACCATCCGTCAACAACGTAAGTTAGAGCGACTTGTTACAACTCAAAAAAGGATTTCACCTAATTACGGTTTTCAACCTGCTTTGGATCCCAACAGAGTTGTTATCAACACATCCAAGCACACGTTAAGTGATCCAGCTTTGAGGGTGTTAACAAAAGGTCTCAACTTTGCTATTGCACCTAATCGATTTCCTGTCGAGAAGATAATATGTGCGGTGGAAGCTGGCATTATTCACTTGCCAGTGGAAAGAGCAGAGATTATTCGACAAGAAACTGTATCCATACTGAGAAAAACAAAACCTCCTGAACGTAATGTCACCACAGAGGAATTCCGAGCTTTACTAGAACTTAGAAAAAACCCAGATATTACAATACTACCAGCAGATAAGGGGAATGCAACCGTTGTCATGGATACGAACGAATACAAGCAGAAGATGAACGCTCTCCTCACTGATCCAGCCTATGTCAAAACAGAAAACAACTCGACCGTCTACTTGGAAACAAAAGCTCGTTCCCTAATTCTGGCTTCAACTATTGATAAAGATATCAAACAAACTCTGATTCCACATGAAAAATCATCACGTGTGCCCCGTTTGTACGGTCTTCCGAAAATACATAAGGCAGGCCATCCCTTGCGTCCTATTGTCAGTGCAATTAATTCACCTACGCAGGCTCTCGCTCGTCACCTAGCCCGTCAGATCCAACCTTTCACAGAAGAAGTCAGTTCTTATGTAAAGAACTCAACACATTTTGTTGAGTTGCTTAAAGACTTAAAGACAGAGCCACACGATCTACTTGTGAGTTTTGATGTTATAAACTTATTCACCAGAGTGCCAATTAACGAAGCACTGGACCATTTAAAAGCGATGGTAAAAGATAGGGTGATCAAGAAATATGTTCTGGACTTATCACGTTTTTGCCTGAATTCCACGTATTTCGTGTATGAAAAACAGTTTTATAAACAAGTGTCAGGAGCACCCATGGGATCCCCTCTCTCTCCAGTAATTGCAAACATCTTCATGCAAGTGTTCGAAGAAAAAGCTCTTGCTACAGCCCCACTGAAGCCGCGATGTTGGTACAGATACGTGGATGACACATTCACTATCTGGCCTCATGGACGAGAAAAACTGCAAGAGTTCCTGGATCACATAAACAGCATTCATGAAGACATTCAATTCACTATGGTAGTAGAGAAAGATGACAGACTTTCCTTTCTGGACGTACTCGTGATCAAGAATCCTGATAATACCCTAGGGCACACTGTGTTTAGAAAAGAAACCCACACAGATCGCTATCTCCATGCACTCTCACATCATCATCCCTCACAGATTCGTTCTGTCGCATACACCCTAGCAACCAGGTCTAAATTAATAGCAGATGCCAACAACGTAAATACCGAACTTCAACTGCTCCGAGATGCTCTGCAAAAAAACGGATTTCCTCTGAGTGTCATCAAGAAAGCCATATACCGAAAAACTAATGCTGAGACCACAAAGGAAGACAAAGCAACTATAGAGGTAGCGGAGTTTGAGAAACCTCCAACCAAAGTTTTCCTGCCATATGTGAAAGGCGTTACGGATAGAATTGGAAAAATTATGAGGAAAGAAAATATCATTCCTGTGTATGATACGGATAAAAAAATTGGAAGTCTCCTCAGAAGTGTAAAGGATCCGATTCACCTTGAGGGAGATGGTGTATATGAGATACCCTGTAGTGATTGTCCATCGACGTACATTGGCCAGACTGGTAGAAACATGTTTCAACGACAAGATGAACATCGAATAGCTTTAAATGATGGCTCTAAAACCTCAGCGCTGGTGCAACACTGCAACACAAATGACCATGTTATGAATTTGCAAGGGATGAAGTGTTTAGCTAAAGAGAGAAGATTGAGGCAGCGTTTAGTTCGAGAATCTATTGAGATAGAGAAACGACCACATTGTATGAACACCCAATTAGAAAACAGGATTTTTCCCTCGGCGTGGAAACCTGTAACAAATGATATTCATGTTACACCTAGAATGCCATCAGAGCTAGATAGATGGGTATCAAGACATCCGACCCCCAGAATAGACAAGAGAAGACGCCGAGAACACCACCTAACACAGATGTCAAAAGACCACGACGAGGATATTCCACTAGCTGCTTTAGCATTAAAATTGCGACAAGAAAAGGAAGTTTGAGCGACGACCTCAAGTCACTATCGACACCCTGGTGTATGACGGCCATCTTTTGGATATCAAGGAAGCACATTTTCCAGCGCCAGAAGATTTCACAATTATTTCTTTTCACGTTTCACTGTTTTCTACATTTGACATTTCATGAATTGATTTTGCTGTATTTTATAGTTTTTTCGTTGATTTTCGTTTGTTACCTTGAGAAAGGCGGGTGGATGCTTGCCGAAACGTTGGTGTGTAATAAATATACGTAGCATAAACCGTTAAATGATGTTATTAATATATATATATATTTATATATATATATATTGTATATATACAATATATATATATATAAATATATATATATACATATTTATATATATATATTGTATATATACAATATATATATATATATATATATATATATATATATATATATTGAGTAAAAATTAATAAATGACATATTCTCTTGGTCTATGTCACACACGTTACGTACAAAGGCAAAAAAGTAATTTTACAGGCAAAATACATAGTATTTTGAAAATATTTTTTAATTGTTTTTTAGAATGTAATTCTAATGATGGATAATAAATATTGTTAAATTAGATAAAGCCAAAAATTTGTTATGACCATTTATAATATTCGTCACACATGTTACGTTTCTCGTTCCCGAAATAGCTTTGCATTGAAACAATGACAAATGCAATTGTATTTTACCTATTTAATCCATATTATGATTTAAAAACAATATTGTTATGTTTTATACAGGGAGAAATATTTTCCCTCCGTTTGTTGTCTTGTTTCCCTCCAGAACTGCTCAGGCTCTTTTTTAGGTTAATTTTTTTACTGCATATTGTTGATTATTGGTTAATCTAAGATTAATCTAAGATAATTCTGACTTGGAGGATGTCTCACTCTCAGAAAATGATCAAAAAGGAGTTATCGTCAACGTCGACGTCGGAGATTGGTGCTCCGTAACATATGAGAATGTAGTATTTGCAGGGGAAATGACCAAGAAGGGTCCAACAGAAGTTCAAGTCAATGTTATGGTGCCATGTATGGCACCATAACATTGACTTGAGAGTTCGTAAATTTTGAGTTCGAGGTCCATTTCCTGTGAATCTGCAAGATTTACATTTATCTGCTTAATGTGGCCCTTATAGGGGTAGAAAGAATCCCTATACAAAACTTGGTAGATATCCGACTGCCACCAGGTTAATTTATCAAGGTAATAACCGACTAGTTCACTGAATTTATAGAATCAAACATAAATACCTGTAGTTGAGACGTGGAGTACCGAGTTGTGAAACCGGTAAGTGTAGAACGAAACCTCGTAGTAATAATAGAAAAGTTGATTTCCGAACAAGAGTCTTTCTCTGATTTATCTCAAACAGTTTTATTGAATTTAATAAGAAAATGAAAATAATGTTGAAATGATATTTATCTCGTAAAAATGGGAACCTCAATCTGTCGGAAAGGATTTGTGAAGGATTGGCTTAACCAATATTGCTCACCTCAGATTAGACGTTGAATGTTGATTTCACTTGATGTTTGTATTTTACTTTTAAAGTTACACTTGTTACTGTTTTAAGTTACACTTGTTACTGTTGCGTTTACACGCTCTTGAAATTGACAATGATTCACAACAAAATATATCTTGTGATATAAAACTTCAGGGATATTCCCTATTTCACATTGAAAGATTATAAAGTTTCAAAGACGAATTTAAATTAAACCTCGAAGAATTAGGCGACGACACTAAAAGGTAGTGATGTGAAGAGGAAGGAGGAATAAAAATTAATCAAACAAGTTTGCCTGAGAGATTAAGTTTTTAAACCAAGGGAACAGAGAAAACCGTCTGAATCAACAAGTTTGCCTGAATCATCAGAGAGGGTAGACCCCGGAAGAGGAAGTGAATTGTACAAGATCGCCTGAACAATTAGCTGGAAGCTGGTAAAGCATCTCCTTATATACCCAACTTAGAGGACATTCAATATCATACCCAGAATCACCAATTTCAAAGATGGAACCTTAGAGGGCACCCAAAGTCATTCTAAGCAGAGGTCAATTCAATATCATACCCATAACCACCCATTTCAAAGATGGAACTGAATCTACAACTAACCTTGGCCTTGGAGAGCTCTTTCTTCGAAACGCTTTGCTTTACCATCTTTTAGCGTACAATTCAAACATAGAAATGATGCTATACACTATCAATACAATATCGAACCTGAATGACAAACTTGTCTTCAAAATAAACTAACTTTGAAACCTTCGACTGATCTGACTTATTAAAGAATAAGTTTTAAATAAACATTTGTTCACAAACATTGTTTCTTGATTAAATTTGTACCCCTTCTCTATCTTAACTGGACCCAGTCTTGTACAGTAATGACTCTAGAGTTAGAAATAATATACTTACAAAAACAAACAAAATAATAACTGATTTTAATGATTTTACCCAACTACTTACCCTACAAGACCTCCGTCCAGTTAAGAATGGAGTTTGGACTTTTATAAAAGTTCGAACTCCAAAAAAAAATACTGGAAAATCATTAAAGCAATATTTTAAATTGAAACATTATATAATCTTGATAATCTTTCGTGGAGACACAGTATAGACGACATCCACCAGGCAGCGCTGCGAACATTGAGGCGACCTCGACAACGGTAGTCGACTCGGAAGCCGGAGCCACGTAGTTGAATGAAAGAGTTGCGCAGTGCCGGGTGTTGGTTGTAGAGGAGTCCGATCTCGTGTTCATTGTGAAAACTGCGACCACGGGATCGGACTTAAATATATTGGAATGATTAATAGTACACATCATATTGATATATCATTACAGGGCTGTGAACAAGAAATATATACGATCTTATTACCGCGGTGAGAACAACAAACAAGAATAAAGTTGTGAGTACATTTTAGTGAACAAGTATAAAACTGAAATATAGACATACAATTATTACAAAGTGAATTATTACAAAGGACCGCAATATAGCCCTAAAATTATAACATAGACATTCAAGGAAAGTGCACTTGAGAACTCAGGACTTCGTAAGAAAGTGAGGTTAACAATGTGTCCTGGTATATCCACTAGAGAAGATCCTTCGCAAACACATAAATCATATTTGACACTCACTCCTTAGAGAAACATTATAAATATATTATTACGAAGAACATAAGAAATAGATCGACAAAACGTGTGGAACTTTGAAAAGAAACACAACCACTCTCCTTAGTTTGACAGATCATGTATGACGCCATCTTTAACCTTGAAGAAACTAACCAATGAAAAAGGTTAAACTCAAGTCAAGGTGTATAGAAAGTGACCATAAACCGGGAAATTTGAAACTAAAGCATAACCACTTGTAGTCTACCGTATCTACTTACACACTGTGGACTGATTAAAGAATGGACACAAGAAATATCCAGCAATTAATTACAATTTGAAGAAAGCATGGATCAACAAAAATTATTACCAAACAGACACCCCAACAAATGCAAACATTACAAGTAGTACAAAATTTTATTTGAAAAATAGTTACACAGTTTATAACCTGCTAGACCTCAAAACAATTACTTATGAATTACCCTCCTAATACGGGAAGTCCATGGTACTAATGTCTTCTAGCAACATATCTATCTCCTCTACAGACAAATCACTGTCCGGAACTGATGCCACCCCCAACAACGCAAGTACCTCACTCATCTCCTCGGTGCTGAACTCCTGACTTTCGATTACTTCACTCACTTCGTCCAACACTTGGTTCACGTCCTCCTGTGTCACCTGCAATTCGGATGGTGACTCTTCCACAAGCATGATGTCGTTCGTGCACACTTCTTCCATGGGCAGTGGATCGTCATATCTTACCCCTTGTACATGAAGAATGGAAGAGTTGTCCCTGACAACATGTGGCCCCCGTGGTCCCACCATAAGTTGATGAAGAGATTCACTTCCTAACCATGCATATGCATGTTCTTGGAGAACTTGTGTCCTCACCTCTGCCATGATTCCTAAAAGAATGACCATATAAACCCATGCAACACAGGCTGTTCGATTTCACAAAACAAATCGATTAGAACTCAAACACATTGTAATTGAAACATACCTTTCCGTGAGACAAAGTTGAAAATATGTAAACGAAAATGTTGTCCACTATAATGACCAACTACCTCCAGACTCAATGCGTCTCCCCAAGAACGGATATTACGCAATATTTTGCTCACTATGATCAAGTAGGACCCTTCATGAACCCTGAGTTATTCAACCAATCAAAACACTGAAGAAAAAATATTTAAACTGCACCTCGAAAAGGACTGTTTGTACCAAAAATAATATTCCCATCCTATCTGACAACTAAACCCTACTTCACCTACTGAAAGACAGTATTCCGTGATTCCATATTTTATAAACATCAAAAGTCGTAAAACATATTCTAACGCCATAAACAATAGAAATGGGCAATAACATTTGGCGCCATTCAAGCAACGCACGCTGGAATTTTTAATCTGTCAAGTTTGTGACCTTCGTTGGCTTAGCGAATGTCACTGTCCATCAAGTGTCAAAGTGTCAAAGCCACCTTGAGTTAATTGAGCGTGTTTAACCAGAAGAACAACAACTAAACAGGAGGCTCGTGTTGTTGAAAAGACTCTTTAGCCACTTCATTGTCGAAAACATGCAGTGCATCACTTATCTGTGTGCCATGGACTCTAAACGCGTGTTGCACAACCGCTTGAACCTCTGGTAAAAGTGGTTGATTCCAGGAAAACGCTTCTTCAATTATTTCATTAACCGTATGAACAGAGTGATCTTGACTGAAAACATCTAATAAAGTTTCTTGTTTCGCCTCTTTTAACAAAAGTTGCCATGTGAGACCATCAAAGTGAACTTGTAAATAGTCATTTCTTTGAAATAGTTCGTCAATTGACACTTCTCCCAACGTTGCCAGATCGCCCAATGGCGGTAAAGTTGTATTACCAGCATTGTTTTGTTTCTGTTGCGCGTCGCTGTCAGACATTGAAGTAATATGATATTGTGATATATTTACGTAGAACAACACAGAACACTCACAAAACTTGTTATAAAATCGATAATATTCACCATTTCTCAACCGGGACGTCACCCTCGGAGAAATACGCAGCAATGTCAGCCACATGGACTTGACGGCCGTTCTGGACGCTGTATTCCGCCTGGAGATGATTGTATCTGCGACGCATCATCTTCTCGATGTCGGAAGGAGCTGCTTGTTGATTGATCTGCCTTCGCCGCTTTCCAATGGATAAGACTTGTCGATAATATTCTCGAATGTAGTTGAGCTCTAAATGGACTGACATGACGTCTGGGAATGCTTTTCTGCTCGTGTAAATGGACTCTCTGTGTGCAAAGAAATCGTACTTGGAAAAGGACTGATAATATTGAAATCCTGGATAATATGGAGCATTTGGATAATTCATTTCGAGCCCGGTTGGTAATCTTTTCTTAGGCGTTACTACCAAAGGTATTTTCTGTGCTTGCTTTCCAAATGACATAGGAAATGTTGACACAACAGACGCTGCCAAATTACTAATTGGAAACTGTGAGTAAATTTTAGTCTTTGAAGGATTAAAGGATGATTGACGACGGCAATTTGAGGACTTGCAATGTGAACGCCCACAGCTCGGACATGTTGATTTCTTTTCCATGCTTGATGTTCTTGAAAAGAAGCATAGAATTGGTAAACTTGCTGACGGAATCTCAAATGTCACAAAACTAGACGCCATCATGGATTTTTTATTTATTTATTTATGTATTTGTACAATATATCCAACAGAGTAAAACTCCACAAGTGGACATAACATATAAAATAACAACAAATTATGAAAAACTAACAGAGAAAAGCAATTGATACAATAAGTTAAAAATTTAAATAATCACCACAAACTAAATTATACTAATCTAATGCTAATCTATGAACCTAATCTAAACTGGGGCTAAATCAAATACAAATTTATTAAAAGTGGACCTAATGTTTTCAATAGAATTGTTAAAAATATCTAATGTGTTATCAATTTGGAAGTTAAAATTATCAAAAGTATACATCATTCTATTAACACAAGAATGTTTCAAAATATTTATCCTACTTTTATGAGTTTTAAATGATGATTTGTGGCGAGTGGGGCGGGAAGGAACTGAAAAATTGATTTTAGACAGAAGTTGAGGACAGTCGATTGAGTTATTAATTAATTTATGAAGAAATAAAATGTCAGTTAGTTGTCTCCGTTGTGAAAGTGTGTGCAATTTAGCTGACCGGCATAAATCATGATAATCTCTCCTGTGGTATTGTATTTTATTTTTATAACAAATCCATTTTATGAAACGCTGCTGAACCTTTTCAAGAAGAGCAATCTTGGTAACTTGATGTGGATTCCATATTATCGACGCATAATCTAAATATGGTCGTACTGTTGTTAAAAATAGCATTCTGTTCGTCGGAATTGAGAAATACTTGAAACAAGTACGTCTCAGAAATCCAAGCATTTGAAAAGCTTTAGTAGCTGTGGCATTAATATGGCTTTTGAAAGATAAATCCGAGCTCAGCATGACACCTAAATCCTTAATTTTCTGAACTCGCTCAAGAATGTTACCGTTCAGCATGTAATTAAAGTTAAAATTTGATGCTTTAAGAGTGAAAGTGATTGCGTTACATTTGCTGAAGTTAAGTTGCAGTTGCCAAAGATTACACCAACAGGAGAGAGCCGTCAGATCATCTTGTAACTTTTGACAATCCTGGACAGAGGATATTGGTTGGTATAACTTGAGGTCATCCGCATATAACATGCACTCTGAATTTGATATTATGTCCGGGATGTCATTTACAAATAATACGAAAAGTAGGGGTCCCAGCACCGACCCCTGGGGCACACCTGAGGTCACACCGACAGGATTCGATTTGTCTCCATTCACAATCACTACTTGCCTCCGATCTGTCAAGTAGCTTGTAAGAAGTTTGTGCAATTGGCCTAAAATTCCAAACGAAGTTAATTTATGCAAAAGCAAAACATGGTTAACACTGTCGAAAGCTTTAGAGAAGTCGGTGTATATAGCATCTACTTGCTTCAAATTGTTTAAATGACGTGCAAGATCGTCCACATAAATGCCAAGATTAGTAACAGTTGACCTCTTATTGAGGAATCCATGTTGATACATAGTAATGTATTGCTGGCAATGGTCATAAATGCGCCGATGCAGTAAACTTTCAAAAACTTTAGAAACGACAGGTAACAATGATATTGGTCTATAGTTTTTAACATCAAATCGACTGCCTTTCTTCAATATGGGAGTGACATGCGCCACTTTCCATCGGTCAGGAAAAACTCCTTTAGACAAGCAACAGTTGAAGAGAAGAGCCAGAGCAAACGAGAGAGGTCTGGCGCATCTCTTGACAAACGACACCGGGAGTTCATCAGGTCCAGTAGCCTTCCCATTCTTCAATGTCTTCAGCTGTTGAAATACTTCTGTCTCGGAGAAAGCAAGTGTAGACAATGTATCGCTGACGGTAAGAGTGTTTTCTGGAAGAACGGGAGGAAGCGGAGACTTGGTGAAAACTGACTCGAAGTATGTTGAGAACAAGCTGCATGCTGAGACATCATTGGTGGATTTAATACCATCAAGTGTTACTTCAGTTGAGATGCGGTTTCTCTGTGATTTCTCATGAACAAATCGCCACATACTCTTCGGATTATACCTAATCTTGCTCTCAATGTCAGTAAGATGCACATTCCATTTAACACCTTTCAGCCTTTTAAATGTTGTTCTCTTAACAGAAAAGTCTGCATAGTCATTGGGCAATCTCGAGCGTTTCCACTTCTTATGAGCTTTATTCTTATCGCGTAGAGAACTGATTAATTCCTTGTCGTACCAGGATGGAAACTTGGCTGGCTTGATCGATATCTTCGGGACTAACTCCTCAATGACTTCAGAAACAGCTGAGTAGAAGTTATCACAGCAATCATTAACCTCGGTGTTGGATAGCAATGTGTTCCAAGGCACAGTCATTAAAGCCCCGTAAACCCGATTCATGTTCGCGCGCTTCCAGTTGTATATTGTCCTGGCAGGTGGATTGCGGTACGCTAGTTGACAGGGAAAATGCAAAATGCATGATAAAGGCGAATGGTCAGAGGCAACCGCGGGAGAATCACATGCAATGACTTCAATTGTAAAGTCTGGACTATTGGAGAAGACGAGATCCAGTTGGTGGTTGTTACAAGTTGGGATGTCGGAATACTGATGAAGATTGTATTCACTGACAAGGTGAATGAAATCGGTCACAGCTTCTGCATTGGTGTTTGCTCGTACGTCCGGATCCAAGAAAACACCATTTGGTGAGGGAGACCAATGGAGTTGAGGAAGATTGAAATCGCCGCATAGCACCACGTGATCATTCTTCGTCGCTGCATTCTCTACCAGCGTAAGAGACTCGCGCAGAGCCTCAATATCAGAGCTGGTGACTGGCGACGGCGGCAGATAAACACATCCCAGGAATGTTGAGCTAGATTCACTCACCTTGAGTTGGCACCAAATGATTTCTATTGAGGCTGAGTCCAAATCATATCGACGGATTGAATTGAATTTGTTTGAAACAGCAATGAGAACTCCTCCACCCCGTTTTAGCTGTTGCTGGTTTTGTGGTCTGTCAGCTCGATAGACTTCATACTGATCATTAAAAAGCTCTGCAGTGTTGATCGATGCGTTAAGCCAAGTTTCAGTCATACAAACCAAGTCAAATTCTTTATTGTCAGCAAAGTAAATATTGACTTCGTCAAGTTTGTTCGCAATGCTTCTTACATTCATGTAGTACATACTGGCTGAACTGGGGCCTGGGTTCAAAGCAACATCTCCAGCCATAACAATAAGAAATGTTAGTCCAATTAATACACTGTAGATGATACAATATGTAGATCTTGCTTGGAGATGGCGTTGTCCATTCATAGACCTTGGATTTCCCTTGTCCACGTTTCTAGTAAGCTCTATCTTTATAAATATTCAATTGTCTTCTTCGAAAATAATTTCTTCGCAGATTCAAATTACAAAGTTGCAATTATAAACTCACTGTGATGTTCTAAAGACAGATTGTTTATCCCAAAGTGTAGAGTAGCTCTTCAGGAAGAAAATGGTATGGAACTTTTAATAAACTAGGAAAACGCTCTGTGTAACGCGTTGATAAGCGAGCACGGATACGTGCAACACCTCGAACCATAATCAATAATATACGTAAAACAATTGAAATCTAGAAGCAAGATCCATTAAATTATATTAAAAAAATGAATTTGCTTCTCATTGCAAGTAACACTACACTCATGTGTATTTATTTGAATATTTAGGTATTATGGATAAATACAAAATAAAAATACATAGATTCAATCCACAAAATAGACCATTATCTAAGTGCTAATATGAGCAAACCTAATTTAAGAAATATTATCCAAACAGACCGTTCCGTTTAATAGAGCTTACCTAACACATTGCTTACCTAATATAAACCTAACTCGTTGGATCTATAAGAAACATATCGACTAAATAAATAAAATATTTTATAAAATTAATTTCAATTAAGAGGGCTTGGTAGTGAGCGTGGCCTTGACGAGTTTTTTAATCGATTTTTATCAATATCTTTTTCCAGTGTAATTGTTAACAAAATAGGGCTATGGACGTGAATTCAGAACAGTTCAATGAAAATAATTTCATGGTTTGGAATAAGCTATTAGTTTTATTGTGTCCAACAGGTGTTTAGAACCCGAAAATTACTAAATTTTCGGGTTCTAAACACCTGTAGGACAAAGTATATCTTATAAACAATTACAAGCTATGGAATTATTTTCATTGAACTGTTCTAAATTCACGTCCATAGCCCTATTTTGTTAACATTACACTGGAAAAAAGATATTGATAAAAATCGATTAAAAAACTCTTCAAGGTCAAACTCACTACCAAGCCCTCTGTTTCTACAATCAAGCAAACTTGCCGGTCTACAAATAATTAGCTCAACCTTTAAAAGGATTTAAAGTAAGACTGCATGTTAAAACTCTTTTAATAACCTATACCTACATTAATTACATCTTCTTCAAGAAAATAATATAAAACCTAAGTATAACCTAGCAGGTATTGCTATAACTATATATCATACCGTAAAACGTATTCTAACAATAAAATAGATAGGCAGCTGCTTGCTTCCGAGCTGTTTTGAATGGGGCGCATCGAGCGGCCGCAACGGACTCCTCGAACCTACAATGCTATTTATATGGGAAAACATGATTTTTTTTTATTTATGGACGGATCTTTCTCAAAACCTATACAGGTCTAAGTTAGTATGAGATGAAGGTGTGTGCAAAATTTCAGATCGATACGTTGACCGGTGCGGCCTGGGTTGAACCAGCAAAAAAACAAACAAACAAACAAACAAACACACACACAGAGAAAGTGCCGCAAAAGTCAAGTGGAGACGCTCGCTCCGCTCGCTTAATTACTGCCTAGATTACAATAAAAAATCACGAAATGTGAGGAGCGGTAATTACGGCTTCTTATTGAAGCAAGAAAACAAATGTGACTCCCAAATGTGATTGTGATTCCCAAATGTGATTCCTGTCACTTTGCAATTTACGACTGGTTGCCATGGAAACGGATATACAGGTTGCAGGACAAGCTACGGCTGGTACACTCAAAGCAAGGAAAGTTACGTGCCAACACTTGGAATGATTACGAGACAAATATTCATAGAAGAAAAGAACCTAAAGGAAAAACTCTATAGTGAAACTATTTCACCTCCACATAAAGGTTCAAAATAATTATGACCAAACGAGAGAAAGACTCAGTCGTATTCGTATTTTAGACGCAATGGCGTAGAATATTTTACGACCTTGTCATGGTCGATAATAAAATTTCTTGACATCATAAAATGAACGATCGCTCCGTACGCGTGAAATAAAAGAATATCTTTATTATTTTTGAGGTAAATTATTCCTTGACTTACGCAAAACATTAGAGAGAAGATTAATATTTAACATTCTCGACGGCCAGAACGAATAAACAAATCTACTTGAAACGAAGGATGACGTGGAACAGTTAATTGTCGACTGCTGGTACTTCACATGATGATAAACAATCATTCAAGATGAATTTAATTAAAATACTTCAAGAGGATCTATAACATAACATCCAAATAAAGTCTTAGCAAGCCGTCTTAGTGAAGCCGTCGACTTCACTTTCTGCATGGAAGAAGACCACGCAGCCGAGGCAAGACTCCTGAATGAAAGGTTTCTGAGTTCACGCACCATCACTGGAACTCAGAAACTTCATTGCTTCATTCCTGTCTCAGTTTCCATTGTCTCCACCAAAATCTATTCATATGCCGCTCAATCTAAAGATGAAATCGTTAAAGTCCCGAAGTGATCCCTTTTCTCTCACATGTCAGTCTGTGGTTTTAACCTTTCCACAATAAAAAAAGACCCCATACAATGGTTGAGACCTTGGCGAGGTTATGGGGCTTTTACTAGCGTCAACCAAAAAATTTACTAATTATTAGCACAGTAAAATTATGTATATATAAAAATATGTAATCATCTCATTGCATATATTTCATTGAACTCTCATTTAAAACTGACAAACAAAGAACATCTTACAATGGTAGTCGATTTCGAACACCAAAATGTACTGAGAAATAGCGCATAATCTAAAAATTAAGACTGCATCAGTGGATATTAAATTGCTGTAATACCATTCCCGATTTGGTCACCCCTACTTAAAAATATCGCGTAACTGACAAATTCAATATAGAATTGTGTCATTATTCTAACACAGATTCATTTTAATCAATAATTGAAGCACACCTAATATCATAATACCACACGGAGAGTGATATTTTATGATCTTCCAAAATACGACGGTGAACTTTAATTCATAAAAAAATAACAAAACAATATACCACTCTGAAAATTTCAGGGAATGTTAACATAATGATGATATACAATATATAATTTTTTCAAAATTTTAAAAAATGTCTTTTTTTGGGGGGGGCCCATTTAAAGTCAAAATTTGGTTTGGTCACCCCTGATTTAAAAAATAATTAAATTTATCATTGCGTTTTATGAAACTACTTACATTTGTGTACAAATATTAAAAAAGATCACTAAAATATCTCAAACAGGTTCAAAGTTACAAGCAGTTATGTATATAAGGGTTTCTTAAAAAGTGAGATTTTTTGAGGGGTGAAAGTACCAGAAGGAGGACAAAATTGACCAAACAAAAAAATACGTGTCTCATTATTTGCTTTTAACAACAACTTCACAAAGTTTGATCAAAATCGGAAGGGGTCATGGAAATTTTCGCGATTTTTTGGTGGTTCTGAGGTGGAATTACCCTTATATAGTTTAATTCCTTTTGAGAATAATGTTATTTCCAAAAGTTGAAGACGTTCTATTTACACTTACACTATTTCGTTGCCGAGTATTGTGATTGTTAGAAACGTTTAAATCAATAATCAACTTATTACTTTGGTATTTTGGAGTCAATCCTCAAGTCATACGAAATAATATAAAAGTCAATTATTGGAAAATATTGATGAGTAAGAAAATTAACACATGAGTAGTGGTTCAATATCCGAAGTTTACATTCATCACTTTATTTCAATGTAAAAATGTTAAATAAGAGGTAGGTACTACATACTATTCCTTAATCTGAAGATGGTGGATGAACTAGTTAAATTACTTGACATGGAAAGTGTGGAAGCAGTTCTTGTTTCTCTGCAAGCAAAGCGCTACATTACACTTTTGGCACTGAATTCTAGAATAAGAGTCTATACAATATTTACACCTCTGCTTCTTCTCAATTGGCATCGGCCAGTGATCAAGCTGGTCATAGCGAATGTCGTTGACTGGACGAACGGGCATTGGTTTCCTCTTCTGAGTCTTTTCCGCGTTCTCGTTCGATGGATGACCGCGCTTCCTGGTCGCGGTAGCTCCTAGTTTTCCGGCAAACAGCAAAGCTTGAGCTATTGTCAAACGAAACACTTTCAGAGATTACTTCGTGTATCCTCTCTGAACATTGTGCCTGCGGTATGGCAACCATGCGCGAGATCAGGTGAAACACAATGCGCATGTGTACCGGCTTCCCTTGATGTCGGTTCGGTAGAGCTCAACGAGCATGTCGTGAAGGTCGACACCTCCCATACACTTGTTGTAGCTTTCAACGATGGCTGGTCTCGGCACCTGGATGAATTAATTGGTTTGAACAGACCACCTCCTCACATCGTTCACTGGTTCAACACCGACAAAACTCGAAACAAGGTGTACGCACTTGTTGTCGAACCATTTCAATGCTATTACATTGCTTCCTGCCTCGGTTTTGAAAACGAATGTTCCACGACCATCCTTCTTCATCTCTTTATCACTTTGAAAAGTGCAACCACCAAGCCTGTTGCTGCGAACAGTACGAACTGAGAGGTGGCTCTGCTCTTTCAATGCAAGAACAAAAGAGTGGGAGGAAAACCAGTTATCAAAATAAATCTTATAGTTTTGAAACTGAGGCAGATTCTTTGACAAATGAAGTACAATGTTTCCACTTATTCCAAGTCCTGGCATTCCATCGGTTTTGCACAGTATTCGTACCGATGTAGATCTCGAAGTCATGAAGAATTCCAGAGGTACCGGCCCGAGCAAAAACCTTAAAACCCCATTTATGCGGTTTATTCTTAATGTATTATTGCTTCAGTCCGCTTCTTCCTTTGAAGCGGATAATTATTTCGTCTATCTATTGATTCTCTTCAGGTTCAACCTGCTTGTAGTTTTCAAGCAATGAGCCGATCAGAGCTTATCGAATCTGTTTCGAGGCATGAGAGTGTAGGGAGTTTCGTTCCTCCAATAATCACGATAAGATGGGACATTCACAACCTGTCATGATATGGATGCCTACAAATCGCTCCATTTCACCTACTGAAGTATTGATTGACTTCCTTCATTTTTAACTGAATACAAATTTGTTTGATTAGACAAGTTTTCGAAGACTGAATCATTGCAGAACATCTTAAAATATTCGTAATGCGATATTCCACTTGAGGAGCCGCTGAAAACATATCACTAACACTTCGTTTCATCCCACTTTGAGGCCGGTGTATCCATCAGAGTCTGAGACGGGGACGGTACTGTTCAGGCGGTGGTGTGTGGGTGCTTGACGTTGGCTTCAAGGAAGGTGTTGCTGGCTTCGTTGCGGTCGAGTCGCTCTTCTGCGCATGAGCCCGTGCGCTCCGCTCTCTGTCTATCTCCTCCAAGTCGATGTCCCGGAGAAGCTCTTCCTCGGTAGCATGTTGCCGCGATGCGAGGGAGGCGCTTAGTGATCGCGAGAGCAGCCCGTTGATCAGCTGCTTCTTCGTATCAGCAAAGGTGAAGTGAAGGCGTTTACACAAGCTCACCTTGTGTTGGAATCTGCTTGCTGCTCGCGCTCAGTCTTCCGTTTCCACCTCTCGGGTAGGCTAGTCTGCCCGACGTAAGTCGTCTTGAAGGCCTCCCGGAAGCGAGAATTGAATTGCAGTTAAGTTCGTATATGGAGTTATTTTTCAGCTAAGGAGTAAGGGTGGTAAAACGTCACTCGCAATCATGACGTCGATCTTGCTGAGCTGAAAAGCTGTTATGAAATGTCATTGTCTTTGCTCAGCTGTTTAATTTGAATAATGAAATGTCATTGCCTTCTTTTTCAATTTACTTTCAATTGATGTTACATGAAGATAATGTATATTTAAATAATTGAAATGGAGTTAAGCAAAAGCGAAATAAGTGACCTAGAGGTGTGGAAGCATTTTACATTCAATTAAGTATGATAGCGGTCGACTGCACTCGTTTCTCATTGGTTAATTTTTAACCCCATTTACGAACTTAACTGCAATTCAATTCTCGCCTCCCGGAACAACTGCCAAGTAGTTATGACGCGTACCTGTTCAGGTACCACTGGCGAGCTGCTCCAGTGAAGTGTGATCTGGCCGTCTCGAGTGTAACCTGATCTGGCCAGTTGTAAAGTGCGCTGGTCGCATTCAAGGACCGCAACCATTCCCCGGCATGGCTGCCAATCTCGCCGTCGAAGTCGGCAACGGCCTTAGCGAGATCATGAAGCATGATGTGTCCGGTACTTAGGTACCTCCCGTCCCTTTGTTGTCTGATGATAACACACTCTCTGGTTTGAGATTAGGCGATCAATCTAATTTGATGTCGAATGCATAGAAGATAGCATACATACATCACGATTGTCGCGCCGCTTCATTTCGAACAAATACTTGAATTTACGTTGTTCGCCTGACTTAGTCCATTTTCTTTCTTCTCGACTTGGATTCCGAGAAAGCATCGAACGTCACCCAAGTCCGTCATACGAAACTCTTCGCTGAAAAGTTTGTTCACCTTCTCAATATCTTCTTTCTTTCCAACGATACAACTTTGAATGCATATAAAAACACTGATCATTTACAGATCGTTTGAAGCCAAGATCCAACAAGAAATTGTTTATCTTCAAATTCCAGATCCTTGGCGCCTGTTTCAGACCATACAAAGCGCCTTTCTGTTTGCACACATTCTCTCCCTATAAAACCGCTTCATGTAAATGTCTTCACTTAAAATGCGTTCTTCACGTCCATCTGTCTCACAGATAATCCTTCATGATTGGCGACTGCTAGAAGCGTTCGAACTGTTGCCAACCGAGCGACTGGTGCAAACTTCTAGTTGTAATCCAAACCCTTTTGTTGAGCGCCCCCTTTTACCACCAGATAGACGTGCCTTGTATTTTATGATTTCACCATGTTCATCTCTTTTAACCATAAACACACACTTGTTTGCAATTGCTTTTCTTCCGGGAGGCAGATCCGTTAACTCTCATGTGTTAACTCCTCTTCTACAGCTTTCAACCACTCTGTGCTGTATTCCCTGCCTGCGATGTCTTCATACGTTTCGGGTACTTCGTCGACATAACCACACAAAGCGAAAATTGTGTATTCATTCAGGTATGCTGGCAGCTTCACCAAGCGACCTGCCCGAGTAGTCCGCTGCTCCACCTCCGGTTGTTCTTTCGACTCACTCTCCGCCTCAAGCTGCGACTCGTTCAATATTTAAGCAAAATATAACTACTTAACACTTTAAGGGCCGGTCTTTCAATGCCTTGCTAACTTTTATACAGTCAATTAGGACAATATTGCCATGGCAACAACCAATGATATTCCCAGAATGACCACTAACTAACTGTTAAGAGCTAATTGAGACTTTAGCAGAGTATTGAAAGACCGGGCCTAAGATGATAAAATTTTCAAAAAGGTGGGTTACATTGCGTAATCTGCAATTTATTCTCTGCAACTTTGTCGCTTCAAATCTAGTCTATCTTCAACGAGACGGGCACTATCTCGATTCCTGGCTTGATTTCCTGGATCTTGAGGTCCTCATTCAGAGGCTCTTCCTTGGCCTTAATTATTCGTGGGTGTCTGGGCCCATAACCTGATGTGAATTAAATGGTAAGAACACATTTATTGAAAGAAAGGTTTGGCAACTGTCTAGCTCAAATTATCTTTAATTTCAAGAACAATAAAACAAAAAACAATGACAGTTCTAACAATTTGACAAAGGTAAATATCAGAACTAATGTAAATATAACAACAGTTGAATTGCAAAGTACTCATCAACAGTAATACTATGAATTAAAGACTGCATTTCATCATCAGAAATATCACCAACGTCGGATGCTGTGCTTGTCGTTGCTTCGTTGTGAAGAGGAGTGTGCAATATCTTTCTATACGGGGTTGAAATAATAGGACTCTTCTTTTTAGATTTCGGAGTAAAAAGGTTTCTACTGTTAAAGGGGGTGGTACCTTGAAGAGTTTCTCGAAAACTTTCATGAGTTCTCTTACAAGCTAAAGCGTGTTCTTTCATTCTTGAAGCATTCGTTCTAAATTTTGCTTAACAAAACTCGCAAACAACATTTTGTTCCCTGCTCCTCAAAATACCGCCATATCTTTAACTTTGGTTTTTCCAATGCACTGACTTTGAATCATAAAAACGTTGGATATTACAACTAATTACAAAGATATGTGACTAAATTATTGACTTGTCTAACCTAACACGATTCAGTCTGAACTTTCACCATCAAGTGTGTTCCACATAACCTCCAAATCATGAGATCCTTCAAGACAGGGCATTCTAGAACAATAGTGATGGAAACTATTGCTCAATCAGTAAGGGATGAAATGGGGGGAAATATTCAAACATGAAACAATGAAATTTTATAAATGTAATAAATTAAATTCGCCATTAGCCTCGCTGCAGATCAGTACAACGTTAAGCCCCAGGAAAATATAAAATAATTTTTTTTTGAAATATTTGGTTCTCCGTCAAATGTTTCCGAAAGTTTCGGAAATTTATGAAAGTTTCGAATTCATAAGTTTCGCTGTCCATCACTTTGTGTAGTGCCGTCTCGCTGCGGAGCAACTAGCGTAATGGTTCGAGACTGAGATTCGTGTGGAGCATCAAGAGCGCCGTATGGAGAATTGTCAACATTGTATGACGTGAAGCATCTTCATATTCCATGAACGAGTCATAGATAAATGCCAAGAAATTGATGGTTCTTCTGTTACCATTTCAGATATCTGTGAACAGATCAAACATTTATTAATTTTGTTTTTCTCAATGTTACAATCCCTTCTTCAAGAATTTGATTTCAATTAAATTCAATTAATTTTAAGATTAAATTATCTTCAAAACAAAAAAAAAGTGAAGCTTCTATCTTGATTAGTAGTATGCCTTTTCATGTCCGGAAGGTGAAGAAATATGAAGAAATTACATCCTGAGAAATTACATATTAAAGAGTCCTTCTTGAGAAATTTGAAGCACATGTTGGTATGATTTGCAAAACATGAGCCCATTTCAATATTTATTTTATATTAAACTATCAGTGGGACAAGTACATAATTTGTTTTTTATGAAAGCTAAGGATTTAAAAAAAATGAAAAAAAACAACTTAAAAACAGTGTATTGTTCTACCTTAAAGATGCCTGTAGCATGTGCATTGGACAAATTTTGCACTGGTTTTTTCTCTCACCAGTGCTGGACTCCCCCGGATCGGGCCCGTTAGGTCGACCCCTCCCCATGTCCTCCAATTATGATCAACAAAGTTTAATATAACAATGAGTGCGCAATATAACCTCGTCGTTGGCGCGCCATTAAACCAAACTAATCTAATCTGAAACATGCGGATTAAGACGAGAACAATTTTTTTTTTATTTTTTTTTGAAGATTGGCTAGAGGAGTTTTGTTTCTAGGGGATTCATAACATTAATGGTTTTAAGCGCTATCTAAAGGTTCGATGGAGTTCATGTAGGCACTTCATTCCTTCCCGCAGCAGTTTACAATTTTGTAAAACTCGTGGTCAGTTCAGGATCGAGGCTGTGTTTTGTTGGATTCATGTGTAGTGCCGTCACGCTGCGGAGCAACTAGCGCGATGGTTCGAGACTGAGATTCGTGTGGAGCAAATACAGTCGGATGGAGAATTGTCAATATCGTATGACGTGAAGCATCTTCATATTCCATGAACGAGTCATAGATAAATGCCAAGAAGTTATGGTTCTTCTGTTACCGTTTCAGACATCTGTGAACCGATCAAACATTAATTTATTTGTTTTACTCAAAGTTACAATTCCTTCTTCAAGAATTTGAATTCAATAGCCACCTCTATATGTTGTGATAAAACTGACCCGCTATAGCAACTACCAGTCGTACACAGTCGTAGTAAGACTTCAAATACAGGTATATGTATTCAGAGGGGTTACTTGCAAAACTGGTTTTATTGTTGGTTTTTACCACGACCGACATCTACAGGCGACTGTGCACCATTAGTGAAGAACAGACCATTGGAGTGAAGGTGCTTTTTGAAGGTCGTTGCTTCATACTCGGGATGAGGATAACTAACGTTTATTTAATTGCCAAGTTGGTTGCCTTCTTTCCACATATTCTATTCCATCTCCACTTCTTACCGTGACCTTTCTGTGGTTAGTGGAAAAAGTCCCACGCATGTTGGTCCACCTTTTTTAACTGCAGATCCTGAAAGATTTAATAGTGTAATAATAAGTGAAGTACTAGGTAGGTATTTGTAATAGAGGGTACCACGCAACACTCAAACACTCACTTCATTACTGCAGATTAGATTATTAGGGTTTATTGGCGCGTCAACGACGAGGTTATATTGCGCACATTAATTTGTATATTTAATTTTGTTGATCAAAATTGGAGGGCAAGGGGAGGGGGTCGACCTAACGGGCCCGATCCGGGGGAGTCCAGGACTAGTAGGAAGGCCAGGCCGGAATGGGGACGGACCGGGGGGTGTGAGGATTCGGGCCGGCTGAACCCGATTTCAGGGGGATCACCATCTCGAGGGGGGAGGCCGGCCCGAGGGGACCGCAAATTCAAGGGAGGGCATGGTTAGGCCGACCCTGGCTGCTCTTGGTCTGGGCTTCACCACTGATCTGTCCGGCATGGGTAACCCTTACACATGAGCTTATGCTCGCCGGCGTAGCTGCAATGGATTATTGGCCAACACAAACCCCACCACCGCGATAAGGTGACAGCCGTCGGTGGGGTTATTACTGCATTTATATTAAAGCGTGTCACTTCAAAGTGTGTATGTTTTAAGCAAATGATACCGTATCGGTAAAAATGTATTGATTTCATTGCTTCCTCCTATGTCAATTCTACTTTGTTGACGGCTTGAGGAGACCACATATTTTCAATTGACCTGAAGTTCATTTTGTCACTCGAGTCCAAATCCGATAAAATTAATAAATGGCGGTTCTTGGAAACTGATTCATTCAGCATTTTTACATGGCTTGGTGAACAAGTATATTTGCCTAGAGGCAACATACAGAAGGTTTTATGAGCCGGGTTCTTAGTTTTGTCGCTATGTGCACTGTGTCTTGAATACCTGAAAACGAATAATTACCGATCACAAATTTTGTCTGAAACCAAGTTTGTTTCATAAAGCATATTGCCTTTAGTAATCGGCTGTCGCTATCTGCAGACATCCCAATTATTTGAATTCCATATCGTAATGCTTCTTCCCGAATCAAGCGCCATCTTGCCATAACTATCTCTGCCGTAAACTTGTTGTCTGTTCCGAATAATGTGAGACCAAAGGAATGAAAGTTTTCTGCCAGTTTTCATAATGACGTATGGTGAGAAGCAGTTTCTTGTATAAGAAAATGATTGTCCATTTGCTTTGTAGTTTAGCTAAAATGGGCATTCCATTATTTTTGCTTAAAGGCAAAACGAATCCAACTAGTTGGTTAGAGTTAGGGTCATTTTGTATTCGTCCATTTATTCGGGTTGCATATTTACTTTACCAAACACATTTTGGCATTAATTATTTTCTTCGAGAAACATAACAACTCTTCAAATCTTAGTTTTCCATCAACTATCGTAGACCCGTATTCTTTTAGGCACTGTGAAATTGTTGATATTGATGGAAGAAGGAGGATTGCAGAATGTGTGTTATATGTGAAGCGGCCACCGATCAGTTGTTCGTGATTTTGCAGTTCAAACTTCTGAGCAATTCCATTGCTCCGGTCGGTGGAAAAGGATCCCAGATCAGTTTTCTCTTCTGTAAACTTTGATACTCCCACGACCCGAAAGTCCCTTGGAGCACAGCTGGATAATTTGGTTTCCTCTTGCTCTAAAGATCCAAGGAGCAGAAAAAGTACTTGGATTCTGCCTGGTGATGACAAATCGATTGAAATCGTGTACGTGAAACCCTTAATTTTGACAGCCTTTCTACTAACTTGGGCATCCGATATTATACTGTTCACCGTTTGCTTGGACGGACACATGAAGAAAACCCACCACGGTTCAGTTTCTATGAACTTTTCTGCTGTTACGTAAATTTTTGCTCCATTATCTTCCAAAGCAAGATTCACTCTTTCCTGCAGATCACCTTCAAAACTGTTGATGAGATGAGCACTTTGCTTAATATTATGCCAGTTTCCACCAATGGCTGTGTCGTAGGAAGTCAGGGTTCTGAGAATAGACAACTGGTAGGTTCAGTGGTTCTTTATTGACTGCTTGACGGATTGGCTCTCTAGTCTATGGTCCCACAGCACAATGAAGTTAGCAGCGCCACCACGGCTGCCAACTGTAAATGTTCCCTTCCCCTACACAATACTACACTCCTTTCTCTTCCATGTTTTAATACCACAATTATAAAATTATCACAAGAATACAATATCAGGAAACATACAAAAATATATTCAAACACAATTTTCTCAATTCAATTATAAATCCAGAATTTCTGGACGGCGTCGCTGTCGCTGAGGTCGACCCTCCTCTCCATGGTCACCCGCTGTCGGAGAAGTAGAACCCGAAGGCGGCCGGGCCCACGGAGACGTCCTCTGTGATGCAGGACTAGCAGACGACAGTCCGGCAGCACCACGGCCGGTAGCTGGAGATCCTTGAGAAGGCCCAGGCCCTGGGCTCGGTGTTGGTTCCGTCCCGGGTTGTCGGAAACTCCTGTCCGGGGTCCTCTCGGGTAATGTGGAATGGTTCCCCTCTGGCTCGCCCCCCGTGGACACCCTTCTTCGCAAATGATCCGCATGACAGACTCGACGTTCCATGCCCACTTGTACCCTGTAAGTATTCCTTCCCAAAATCTGCATTATTTCCCCTGAGAACCAATTGATTTTCTCCCCCCGTACACTTCTGACCCACACTAGTTGTCCCACCATGAATTCTCGATTCTGCCGATGCTGGTCCAATCTTGCCTTTTCTGTCTGTTGTCGACTCCCCATGTATTCTGCCAAACTGGGTCGTATTAATGACAACAAGGTTCGGGTCGTTCGACCCAGAAATAATTCCGCAGGTGTGCGTTTGGTTATGGAGTGTGGGGTGCATCTGTAGGCGGTTAACAGCTTGTCCAATTTATGTTGCAAGGAGCGAGGTTCGCTTTCACCTCTTTCTTCTTCTAAGACTAGTTTCTTTAAACCTTTTTTTACGATTTGGACTACCCTCTCACAGGCTCCATTTGAGGCCGGATGATACGGTGGTGACAGAATGTGTTTGATACGGTTCTCCTGAAGATACGTTTCAAACTCCTCGCTTGTAAAATTTGTACCGTTGTCTGACACCAACACCTCCGGCAACCCATAGGATGCAAACAGGGTCCGTAATTTATCAATAGTTCGGGAGGTTGTCATGGAACTCATTGGGAACACCTCGATCCACTTAGAGTGGCTGTCAATTATGCATAGTAATACCTTTCCGGAGTTCGTAACTGTGTCGGTGGCAAAATCAACGTGAATTCTTTCCCACTTCCTCTGTGGCCAGGGCCATGGTTGAAACAAAGCAGGTTTGGCTGATGTCTGGACACTCTGACAAATGTGACAGGCCGCCACCTTGGCCTCAATGTGCTCTTCCATCTGCGGCCACCACACCACACTCCTCGCCAACAATGTCATCCGGGTGCACCCAGGATGGCCCTCGTGCAGCAGTTGCAGCAGTTTTTCTTGTAGACACTCTGGAATTACCACCCTATTTCCCCAGGTAAGGCAGTCGCAGTCCACGCTCAGTTCGTCCTTCCTCCTCGCAAAAGGCAGAAGCTCTTCTGCCGAATTCCTTGGCCAACCTTGAAGCACAAACTGTTTGACTCGTGTGAGCACACCATCTTTATTTGTCGCTTTTCCAATTTCCTTGGCTGTTAACGGCTGATCCGGTCGATTATCGAGTTGTGCGATGATTGTTTGCAAATGTTTTTCCGGTGAGAAATAGTTCCGTGGTTTTTCTACTGGCTCCTCTGTTGGCAACGGTAATCGCGACAATGCATCGGCATTTGCCAAGTCCTTTCCTTTCCGGTATTTGATTTCATATTGGTACGGTGCTAGCAGATCTGCCCATCGCTGTAACCTAGCAGCTGCCAGTGGAGGTATCCCGTGTTTTGCCCCCAATATTGTAGTCAAAGGCTGATGGTCGGTGTACAAAGTAAATTTCCTTCCCAGTAGAAATTTGTGGAATTTCTTACGGCAAATATAATGGCCAGGGCCTCTTTATGAATCTGTGAATAGTTCTTCTCTGCAGCATTTAATGTTTTTGATGCAAATGCAATGGGATTTTCTCCCCCATTTTCATTGGGGTGTGACAAGATGGCCCCCACTCCATACGCTGACGCGTCACAGGTGACTATTAATGGCAAACCGGGGTTGTAGTACACTAACAGATTGGCTGCCGTTATCCATTTCTTAGTCTCTTTGAAAAGTGCTGCATGCTCCCTCGTCCAATTCCAGAGCACCCCCTCTTTAGTCAAATTATAGAATGGCACTAACTGCCCTGAGCAGTTCGGAATGAATTTCCCGTAGAAGTTTAACAAGCCCAAATAAGCCTTGAGTTGCGTCTTGTCCTGAGGTTCTGGAGCCATATTAATGGCTTCCACTAAGTCTTCTGTTGGGTGCATTCCCTCTTGATCAATAGAAAATCCCAAATACTTGACTGATGTTTGCAGAAATTGACATTTCTCCTTACTCACTCGAATATTGTGTTCCTTCAAACGCTTGAGCACCTCCTCCAAGTTCCTCGCCGCCTCTTCCATGTTCCGCCCTCCAATAAGCACGTCGTCTATGTAGCACCCCACTAATGGAATGCCTTGCAGAATATCATCCATCACTTGTTGAAATAGGGCCGGTCCTGAGGCAATTCCATACGGTAGGCGCGTTGGACGAAACAGGCCCCGGTGAGTAGTTACCGTCAAGCGATGTTGTGACTGAGGCTCCACCTCCAGTTGTTGGTAGGCCGACGACAAATCTAGAACTGTGAATATCTTAGAACCAGCCACACTATGCAAAAGCTCTTCAGTCGTGGGGAGGGGGTAATGATCGACATCCAAGACAGGATTCAAGGTTACCTTGTAATCCGAACAGATTCGCACCCCGCCATTCTTGGGAACTACAACTAAGGGTGTGGCCCATTCACTTCTATTTACTGGCAGCCACAACTTATTGCTCACTAGTCTATCTATTTCTGCATCTACCAAGGATTGTAATGCATATGGCACCGGTCTTTTCTTGCAAAACTTGGGAATAGCATTATCTTTGAGATGCAGGCTCACGCTTTTCCCTTCAATCTTTCCTACCCCCTTTTCAAACACTGGTGCATATTTTACCTGCAGCTCCGAGATGCGTTGCTCCAGAATCCTCTTCGTTCCGCCTGGTTCCGTAACGTGATCGATGTGGTCTCGTGGTACTTCCTTCCCAGCAGTTTCCTTCTTGATCATGCTGCTCCAATCCAGATGTAGTGTTTCTAACCACGTCCTACCCAGAAGCGGAGGTCCTGGCTGTCCTTTAGTGTCGACCACCACCAAGGGTAGGCGATGTAACTGCCCCCCATGTTGTACTCGGACCCATACCTGTCCCATAACCTTGAGCGGACCTCGATCCCAGGTTCGAAGACGCAGTTCCACGGGCTGGATCGGCAGATGCCCAAAACGTTTTGCATACGTCGTTTCCGTGATCACGGACACTCCCGCGCCCGTATCCAGAACCAAAGATACCAGTTGATCTTCTATATCTAACTGTACGGTATATGCCGTTGTCTTACCAGCATTCCGTTTGGCGTAATTCACAGTGTTGAATCCAATGTCTTCCTCTTCCTCCGAGAGAACCTCCTCTTCAACCATTTGTACTGTTCCTCTCTTCCCCATTTTCTGTCGACAGGCCTTCGCAATGTGCCCAACTTTCTGGCACTTATGACATTTGAAATTTTTATAGGGACAACTCTGCGACTCGTGTTGGCACGACTGACATCGGTAACATAGCATGGTCTTTTTCGGAGGGCAGCGCGGCCCCTTAGAAAGAATATTGACTTCCGACACGAGCGGTAAATTTACTGAAGCTGTAGCTGAAGCTTGTGATAAAGCAGACCCTTGCTTCTCGGCTAGTTCAATGGTACTAGCCCTCTCTACCGTTTGTGTTAAGTCCCTTTCTTCCCTGAGAAGATCTCTTCTTATAACCTCGTTAGACATGCCACACACTAACCTGTCTCTGATGGCTTCGTTCAAGAATAGGCCGAATTTACATGTTGATGCTAAATGGCGTAGAGTTACCACATAGTCTTTGATTGTTTCACCAGGATGTTGCATTCTGCAGTGAAATCGATACCTTTCCGCTACTAATATCCTCTTCGGCCTGTAATGCTCGGCTAATAAAGTAGTTAAATATTCATATGTTTGATTATCCAGAGCCAAGGGCGATATGATATCCTGAAGCAAGGCCACATGTTTCGTCCCGACATTCACGATAAAACTGGACACTTTGTCCTCCTCGTCTACCAGTCCCCAGGCCTTTAAGTAATGCTTGAATTGCAATAAATATAAATCGACCTCCTCTTCTTCTGGTTTAAACTCTCTAAATCTAAGAGTAGACATCCTGCTCCCCGATGATGACCGATTCAATTACTCACAATTTTGATCTCATCCTCGTCGCCATTTGTCGTAGGAAGTCAGGGTTCTGAGAATAGACAACTGGTAGGTTCAGTGGTTCTTTATTGACTGCTTGACGGATTGGCTCTCTAGTCTATGGTCCCACAGCACAATGAAGTTAGCAGCGCCACCACGGCTGCCAACTGTAAATGTTCCCTTCCCCTACACAATACTACAGGCTGGTACATGGAGTCGATCATATCCCGTGTTGTACGAACAGCAAGGATCGCAAATAATCCATAAAGCATACTAAAGGTTTTGACCACATACCTCAGCTGGATTTTGTAGAAAAGTAGGTAAGAAACGATAAGAAACAGGGACCGATCAATTTTTTAATTCAGAGCTGAACTTTGTTTAAAATTGTGGAAATAGATGTAATCAACCTGTTGATCTGGTTCAAGCTCTGTATGTTTGCGTTTACGTCTCTCTAATCTGCTATGTTTTGGGTTCTTCCATGTACACTTTTCTTAAATGACAATTTGTCTTCGAATAAAATGAGTAGTCATGGTGTAATTTCATTCGAAGCTTCCCCCGCAGAAAGGTCCACCACGAAAGAGTTTTCCGAGGAGTTTCCTGCTGTTGAATTAGCCTTGAGATTATCTGCAGAATCATCCATGGAAAAGTGCTGAAGAATTGAGCATGATACGTTTCTTTTCTTTTCTTGGCTACTCTCTAGATGTGATTGCTTCACACGCTTATTAAAGTTAAGGATGATCTAGACCACGTGACCACCTACGTCATTCCCTGCCATCTTCAAAACGAATCAGGCCGCCATTACATTTTTAAGAAGAACAGATGGGTTCACTTTCGTTCGAATAACTTAATAATTACCCTAGCTACAATAATTCGGTCATGGACTGGGGTGTTAATAAAAGATCGCTCTCAATGTTTCATATGACACTTTAATAATGAAAATGCTTTACTGAACTAAAAAGTGGGTTTTCACTGCGGCAAAACGTTGCCAAAACGTCGACCACGACACGCAAATCAAGTCTCATTAAACTGGACAATACGAAAATATTAAACACATACCTGCAGTTATGATCTATACAATATTCCTTATTTTTCACGACGGATTTTTTCCATTCTTTTACAAGCACAACACATCTCCAAATTACTTCAACGAGCTTACATATTACACCGTCTGGCTCCTCATATTTAAGTTTTGTTTTACTGTCACGCCAAAGAAACAACCTTGGAAACTCCTGACCTTGCTTCGAAAAGTCATAATAAAGAAGGCAGTGGTTCTAACCTGACAGTAGACAACGATACTCACTATTTGTTGACGACCTGGCGATTTATTTTAACTCACCTAAATTAAGTATTGCGGAAAGACAAATACAGCTGACTATTAACCGCCTTATCAGCTGGGCCGAAAAGAACGGATTTAGATTTTCAACTGCAAAAACAACATGTATTGATTTTAATCGTCTTCGAGGCATTCAACCACTACCATCCCTGTCGATGGGTGGAATTAAAATCAACCCATCAGAGACAGTCAAGTTTCTCGGAATGACCCTGGACGTAAAACTAAACTGGAAACCGCACCTTCAAAACCTTAAAACATCATGTATGATCGAGTTGTAATGTTGCGACTTTATAGGGCTTTTATAAGATCACGAATTGACTATGGGTGTGCTATTTATTCTTCTGCAAGAGACTCTTACCTTAAATGTATAAATACAGTTCACAATTTGGGCATTAGGCTGGCGACGGGTGCATTAAGGACGAGTCCAGTCGTAAGTTTGTACAGCGAGGCTGGTGAACCCAGTCTGGACTTTCGACGCTCATACCTGATTGCCAGTCTTTTGTCTAAATTACATAGCACACCTGATAAACCTGCCTATGGTACGGTCTTTCGGTCACCCTATAGTGCAATTTATGATAAGAGAAGCAGAGCCACGAGACCACTAAGTATAAGAGCCCAAGAACTCTTTCTTAGACTTGATATCGCCATGCCCGATGTTTTAAAGGTAGGGTCCTCGGACATAGCACCTTGGACAGTACCAAAGCCAACTTGTAATACATATCTGACCCAGTTCCCTAAAACAACAACCGCCCCCGCCGTCTACCAACAAAACTTTATAAAATTATGCGAATCTTATAAAGAGTTCTCTCTTATTTTTACAGTCGAGTCTAAAATAAATGACGCAGTTGGATGTGCTTTTACGATGGGGAAGACAGGTGTATGTTTTAAACTTACCTCACATGCGAGTGTTTTTACTGCCGAACTTTTTGCAATTTTAAAATCCCTTAATTTTATTGAACGTGATTCTGGACAGAAATTTTTAATATGTTCAGACTCGCTCAGCTCACTGCAATGCCTGGAGAGATTTTATCCTATGGACAATCTCACCCAGAGCATTCAAAACATCCTTGCAAGACTTCATGCCAGAGGAACGACGGTTTCCTTCTGCTGGACTCCGGGACACTCTGGCATCGCTGGCAATGAAAATGCTGACAAAGCTGCAAAAGACGCATCAAATAAGAGATATATCGATATTGCAAAAATCCCTGCATCAGACATTAAAAACATGTTTAAATCTAAATTTTTTAGTCATTGGCAAACCTTGTGGAACGAAACTTTAAATAATAAATTAAGATCAATTAAAGCTACCGTCCGGGTCTGGCCCTATTCCTCTCGCAGTTCGCGTAAGGAGGAGGTTGTGGCAGCCAGACTACGGATTGGTCATTGTCGACTTACTCACGGATTCCTGATGAGACGTGAAGATCCACCACAATGTGAAGTCTGTGATGCGCCTTTATCTATTAATCATATTTTAATTGAATGCATAAAATACAGAAATCAACGGCAGTTGCTTCATCTTCCTGAGGATCTGTCCGAGGTCCTGGAAGACGATCCGATCAGTGTCAGTAGAGTCATCGACTTCTTGAAGGAGGTTGGTCTCTACTCATTGCTCTAGTCATTTTCTCTAGTCAATACTGTCAACCTATATTTCTTTTAACCTGAATTTATTCGGTTTTTAGAATATGTACTTATACACTTTAATCGTTATGTACAATTGGTCTCTTTACAATCAAATGTACCTCTAACTTATTATTTTATCTATATATATGTATTTTATTACCTGTTTTTACTGTTGCTCTGAAACACTCGCTAATTTTAACATTACTTAACACTAAATCTCATAACATGTGTATAACACATGATTGAATGGCGCTGATAACCTCGCTGTTGAGCGCCAATAAGCCACATTAACTAACTAACTAACTAACTAACTTGGAGTTTGGTGCCTTCCTCGTTTTATAAGCTGCTCGGCACTTTCGTTTTAAACTTTTGATTTCAGCGTTGAAGTAGGTTGGATCCCTGCTGATTCAAATATTGCGCTGTGGAATGAATTTGGATTGCCCTTCGAGTAAGATGTCCTTAAAACTAGACCAAAGTGTATTGATATCCCCATCTTTGGAACTCCAGCTATCGTATGTTGAGAATAAGAACAAGCTCATTTCACTGACTTTAGCTCTGTTGTATGCCCACACAGTCCTGTCTGACATTTTGCTTTTGTCGTGGTGGTTGTCTAATTTGAGATTCAGAAATACCTACAAGATTATGGACACTTATGCCAGGTTCTACACTACTTGATGAAAACATATTCAAATGGCTAATCAAGAAGATGTCAAGAATATTGTTTGGGCCATGAGTAGGTTCGTTATGACCCATGTTATGACCTGGGTCAGGTTGAAGTCTTCCAGTAGAAAATTGACAGAATTCTGGATAGCACATCTTGAGTGGCAGGGTTTTGTTGACCAGGAAATGTTAGGGAGGTTTAGGTCACCTCCAATGATAATTGGTTTAAGGTCAGTGCCTTCTTTGGTTATGACAGTTAGGTGAGCATGGAGGGAGTCAATGAAGAGCACTGCATTTTTGCTGGGAGGACGGTAAGCCCCAATTATATACAAGTTTCCTGTAGGTCTTATGATCTTGATACACATTGTTTCGTAGAGTGGATCGGACCAGCATAGGATGCTTATTATGCTGTTGCGGATACCAATAAAGATACCACCGCCTCTGAAACCTTCCCTGTCTAGGCGAAATATATCATAATCTTTGGGAAATATTTCGTTTGTTGCAATGTCATCTGCCAGCCAGGACTCGGTGCCGATTATCACATCAGGGTCATGGAGTTAATTGATGTTTGGAAGGGAATTATTTTATTGCAGATACTGCAGCAATTAAGTTGAAGAATCTTCAAAGTCCCTTGCTCGCACAATCGTGATTCCATTTTGATGGCTGACGGGATCAAGGAGAGGCTGATTTTTATTGACTTTTATTATTAGGTAACTCATTAAAAATTCAGTTTTAAACTTTTTTTCAGTCTCTTCAGTCCATCAGTCTCTGAAATAAAATGAACTGTGTAGTTGGAAGCACTCAACAAATAGGTACAAGGTGAAATTACACTATGTTGCAAAGTTTTATTTTTGTCAAATATTAAGTCAACGAAATATTTTTTTAAATTGACTGAGAGTCTGGGAGCCGTTGCAGTTACTTTGTGTCGTTTCTTCGGTTGACGCTCCATTGTTGGTTTGTGGTTTTGGCCCTAAAGAACAAACTTCGTGGAAACGTCGTGGCCAACGGCCCTTTCTAGGGCCAAAACCACAAACCAACAATGGAGCGTCAACCGAAGAAACGACACAAAGTAAATATTTTTTTGTTCGGTAGCGTTTCACAATATTTAAAACAATACAATGATGCTTTTTTTTGTTGCCTTTTTACTCCAAAAAATGATTTTTATAAAAGTTGCCCAATTTTATTTGCATATTTTGGCAAAGGATTGATTTTTCATACTTCTTAATTCCTAATTTTTATATTGTAATTTGAATACATTTTTGATTAAAATAAATTTGAATAATTAAAAATGTTCACAATTTAACCTGTAATTACTTCAATAAATTTTTTTGAATAAAAATGATATAATAAGGGTAAATAATGTAAAAGATTTAGGGGTATTTGTATCCAGTGATTTATCATATGCGTTTTGAGATCAAACCAAAAGCGTACAGACTTTTAGGTTTGATGCGAAGAAACTGTTTTCAATAGTAAGTCCACTAATAGGCTTGAATACACATCTCTTGTAAGGCCTCATGTAAATTATGCATGCTATCAAGGGGAAAAATTTATTGTTGCGGTTTTCAATAAAAAATTACAGCTATATTTTGCCTGCTTTCCCAGATTTTTTTGGCTGGGATACCAGAATTATGGCTACATTAGCAAGAATTCTGGTTGTGGCAACCAGAAAATTTTGTTGTCACTATTATCTCGAATCCTCACCATGTAACGAAAATTGAGGATTTGGAAAGAATCCAAAAGAGATTTATGAAGATGGTATGCACTCAAGCTCAAATAGATTAACAGAGAAAAGACTATATCGATGATAAATTGGCATAAGGTCGTAACCCACAAAATCAAAATGTTCAGGAGGAGGTTTAAACAAACTGTTTTACTTCTTTTCCATTATTTTTTTTATTTTTTTATTTTTATTTTTTATTTTTATTTATTTAGAAAAGTACAAATTACATATTATTGTAGCCCCGCTAAACCAATAGGATGGCTTGTCTGCGGGGCTACACACTAATTATAAACACAATAAAAACACTTAATACACTAAAAAAAAACTAAAAATACATTTATAATACACTCAAGGGAAGAATGCACATATACAGTGACAAATATTCAAAAACTATATATACTAATTTCAGCAATCAAGGGAAATTATGCATTTGGAAGATTTGAAAGATTCTCGGAGACCCATTTTCTAATGATATTTTTAACATCTGATATTTTCTTCAAATTTCTTAATTCATGAGGGAGCATATTAAAATAATGAGGAATTAATGATTTTCTGTTTTGCAAACCATATGAATTATAATGTAAACTTGGGGCCACATATCTATCTTTATTTCTAGTACCATAATTATGTTGCACTGGTATTTTATGATCTTGTATGTAATAATTTGTTAGAAGGAAAGTATAAACATGAATTTGTTTTACTGAGAACAATTTGCAATCTCTTTCCCGTATTACCTTGTCCGGCCAAATAATTTTATATATTCTTTTCTGTATATTGTCTATTTTATTAAGGCATGAATCAGTCGTATGCCCCCAAGCCAAAATGCCATATCTGATTATAGATTCAACTAATGCCAAATATACTGTGATTAATGTTTTATGGTTAACGTATGGTTTTAAAGTTCTAATACTATACATTCCAGACCTCAATTTTCGACACACTTGCTCGATGTGGGCATTCCATTTAAATTTACTGTCTATGATAAGTCCCAAATAAACTAACTCTTCAGTATTTACTATCTTAATTTTGCATGTACAGTCAGATCGATTTGAGGAGGTGGATTGTAAGTTGAAATTACGGTGAATGCAAGCATAGTCATGACAAATGAGTCTAACTTCCTCTACTGATTTAAATGGAGAATGAATCTAGTGGAGCGGTCGCTCCACGCCAGCCAAGTCGTACGGCGCGCGCACACTCTCATTTAAAAAGGCTGGAGCAACCCACTTTTACTGTAAGCATCAAAGTGGCATTTTCGGCCTACTGGATCTTAAAATTGGGAAATATCACATTGTTGCGAAATATCTTAATTTCGAGCTATGGCCCACCCTACAACATATACCAAATTTGGGAACAATAGGTTACGCCCTTTGCGCGCTAGAGGGCCGTGAAAACAGTGTTTTAGGGCGGTTTTCATAATAATAATAATAATAATAATCTCAGTAGTAGTCTCCTGGAATTCAAATCCGGTAACAAGGCCACAGCCTAAACGGCTGAACCGATTGATCTCACATTTTTACCACGTGTGCACTTTTGGCGTCTGATTTAACCTTCACCCCATGAATTTTTTGTGCCGCCATTTTGAAACCGGAAGTGACGTCATATCTCAACAACGGCTAAACCGATTGGAGCGAAAATAGCGCCAAACGATTCGGACGGTGAACTATATGCATTATCAGTAGCAAAAGACTAAACATTTTGTTAACGAAACCGGAAATGACGTCATGAAATTTGAAATACATCGATTGGCATTTCGGCAACAAAGGTTGATCCGATTATTTTGATATTTATGTAACGTATGCACTTCTGATATATCATTCGACTTGTTAAAAAACCAACCGGAAGCCGCCATTGTTAAACCGGAAGTGACATCATATCTTAATATTGGCTAAATAGATTTGAACGAAACCAGCGCCACACAATTTAGACGGGCAACTTTATGTTTTATCATCAGTAATATTTGCAGTTTCTTATAGCAAAACCGGAAATGACGCTACACATTTTAAAAATCTCACAAATTTACATTTTGATACAATACATACTATTTGAGACAGCTTATAATAACTTAATAAGATGTTATCATGTGTAAATTAAAATTCAAGGGGTCAGAGATTTCAGCCGCCATTTTGAAACCGGAAGTAACGTTGTATCTCGAAAACTGGTATACCGATCAGTACGAAACTAGCGCCAAATGATTCGGAATGCCATCTTTATGGAATAGGAACAGTCAAAGTAGAATGTTTTTATTTATGAGCCCGGAAATGACGTTATTCAAATTTAAAAATTATTATATTCCCCATTCTATACAATGAATACATATTCAGAAAGCCTAAAATGATACACATTAATTGTAGATATAAATTCTATGTGGCAGTGCAGTAAGTTTAGCAGCCATTTTGAAAACCGAAGTGTTATATGCCATATCTCGGAACTGGGTTGGCCGATTGGAATGAAATCTTTGCTATTCTTCACGAAAGACTATACATGAATATACAACAGATTTTCATTAGTAGTAACCAAATCGTAAATGGCGATTTTTTTAAAAGAATTTAGTAATTGTTTATTTCATATGCGTCACAAGTTGTAAATAATAAACTAAAAAAAGGAGTGATATCCCCATAAAAACACTTCGTGTAAAAATACCAGCCAAGTCTCTTCAACTAAAAAAAATATATGAAATCTAAAAATTCTGCACTGAAAAGTATTGATATCAAAAAATTTGCCAAGTCAAAACTTTATTTGAAAATCAAAAAATACTTAGCGCATCGTTTTTTTAGGGCATTATAGGTATACTATGTATATGTATATTTCATGTATAATTTATAATTGGCTTATACTTCCAAGCTATTTATGTACACGATGCGCCAAGTATTTTTTGATTTTCAAATAAAGTTTTGACTTGGCAAATTTTTTGATATCAATACTTTTCAGTGCAGAATTTTTAGATTTCATATATTTTTTTTTAGTTGAAGAGACTTGGCTGGTATTTTTACACGAAGTTTTTTTTATGGGGATATGCATTACTTTAGTTTTGCTGCTATTAATAGTTAGTCCATTATCATGAGCCCACCGCAAGACATTTGTAAAATCAGCTTGTTAATACTCATTAGCTACTGAGAAGTGCTTATGGACTGCCACAATTGCAGTATCATCTGCGTACAAAAATATCGAACTTCTATTTACCACATTCAACATGTCGTTTACATATAATAAGTATTGCCGGTAGCGAGGCACATGTGTTACGGGGCTTGCCCTATACTCGCTACCGGTAAGTGTACCTCTGTATGTATGTACATTTTAAAATAAATAATAATAATAATGGACCTAAAATTGAACCTTGGGGTACGCCTGATTTGATAGGTTCAAGTTTGCTAAAAACTGTACCAAGTTTTACAGTCATAAATCTATTTGAAACATAATCGCGGAACCAATTAAGAACTGGACCTCTTATTCCCACCCTTTCCAAAGCACATATTAACTTATCATGTAATAAGGTGTCAAAGGCTTTGGAAAAATCAATGAACACAGCCATAACACATAGATTCTTGTCCAGTGCGCTGTAAATTACATCTGAAAAATCATTCAGAAGTTGGCCAGTGCTTTTTCCTTTTTGGAAACCATATTGCTTTGAACTAATCAAATTAAAGGTATTTAAATAATTCATAATCTGGTCAGCTACGTGCCGCTCCATTATTTTATCTATTGCTGAAAGGATTGCGATAGGACGATAGTTTTTGAAACATTTGTGATCGCCACCCTTAAATATTGGTCGCAAAATTGATTGTTTAAGCAAAGTAGGTATGGTGGCAAACTGAAACGAGAGATTAATAAATTTTGAAATTACAGGGCAAATTTCATCTGCTACTAATTTTAAATCTTTAAACCTTATTTTGTCTATACCAGGACTTTTATTTGCGTCAAACGACACAATTATTTTATAAATCGATTCTGGCGTGGCACGAATATAATACATTGAAGTATTAGTATTTGTTTCCTCCTTAGCAATGGTCCGAATGTTGCAATCATGTTTAATTGATTCAACTCCTTCCACAAATGTAGTTACAAACTCCTCGACAATTGTCACAGGCTCATAAACACCTCCCAAATGCTTGAAAATAACATCGTCAACTGATCGTTGCTGCTTTTTCCCTATTATTGTGTTTATTTCTTTCCAAGTTTTCTTAATATCAAATTTACATTGTTCAAAGCGGTTTCTATAGAAATCAAATTTAGCCTTGCAAAGTTTCTTGTTGATTGCATTTCTCTGTTCTCTATATTGTTTCTTATATTCTAAGTTAGATTTAGCACCTTTCCATCTTCTGAAAATAGCATCCCTTTTTTTAATGGCCAACTTTAGTTCATTTGTCACCCATGGCTTCGCGCCTCTTTTCAGAGTTTCACCATTTGCAGACTGCATTTTAGTTACTTCAGCTTCGACACATACCTTATTAAAATAGTTTCTCATTGCATCATACAAAACACATGGGTCATCAATATTTTTTAATTCATTCCAATTAATATTCTTCAAATCTTTTTTAACTTTTGTTTCATTTAACATTTTAAGGGGCTCCTTTGCAAAAGATTTATTATTTTGCGCCAGATGCACATTTTTTATGCCTACAAGAATAATATAATGATCTGATATTTTTGTTTCCAAAATTGCTGAATTTAGTTTACACTGCCTTTCATTTACTCGCACATAAATGTGGTCAATACACGTATTTGAAAACAAACCTAATCTTTCTTCTACCCTGGTATCACCATAAATACACCTATTCATACCATAACTTGCCATAATGTTTTTGTATCTCTGTACATTTAAAGAGTTATTGTGCAGATCCAAATTAACATCCCCTAAAAAAATAATCTGTTCTCTATCTGATACAACACTTAACAAAACATCAATTTCCTCCTAGAAGTTACACATAAGGTCACTATTTGGTGGCCTGTACAAAGCAATTAACTTCGTTCTGCATCCATTTAACATAAATTTACCCATTATACATTCACAACATCTCAAATTACTTATCTCCAAATCGAAATTAATCCCGTCTTTGACGTACACTATGATTCCTCCCCCTCGTCTCCTTTCCCTTAATAATGAATACATATTAAAACCATCAAGGTGAAAAATAAGTTTTTCATCCTCTGCAATGTTTACTTCCCCTAAAACAATAATATCTAACGAGCTAATAAATTCATGCAAGTATATAAACAATGCATCAAAATTTATCTTTATTGATCTGATATTGAGATGCAAGACATTAAATGAATCATTGAACAACTCAGTCAACCTGCGATCAACAGAGACAATATTTATTTGGTTGACAAAAGGAATGTCAAACAAATAGTCACATGCCATTGTTTATTATTGACTTTACCAATAATATTACTAATGCACAGAAATGAATGAATGAACTCACGCATCAACAGGCTTTGTCACACGCTGATCAACTAACTTGTCCAGATCACTTTCTTTAAATATTTTAATGACTGGAGAGGTTTCATCCTTTCTAACTAATATCTTGCCGAACCTGAACCATGTGAATTTGTAACCCTTCCCTGACGCATTTACTTTCGTTTGCCACAACAGCTTTTTATAATATGGCGACAAGTTTTCATTAACATACACATTATTTTGATTTCCATTTTCCCAAATATCGTTATTCGTAATCCTGACTGTGTTCTTTTTCATCAGAAACTCATCCCGTTTCTTACGAGAAAGAAATTGCACAATGATGTTGCGTGATTTCCCTGGTCTTGCTGGTAAACGATGCACCACTTCAATGTCATTTGATTCCAGAGCTATTCCCATTTTATTGGCCACCACTTGAACTAGTTGAGGTAGTTTTTCACCCGGTAATTCTTGCACATTTCCTAATTCTAAGTTGCAATTTCGCCCATACTGCTCAAGGTGGTCGAGACGCGCTGTTAAATCATCAATAATGTCGTCCCACTCCTTGACCTTGTCGACCAGCGTTGTTATTGTTTTATTCAAATTAGTTATTATTCCGTTACTCACGTTCACTTTAGTAAGAAGTTCTTCATATTTATCAGCGAGAAATTGTTGACTTTTCTCAAACTCGCGCTTCATCTCAGAAAAATACTTATCAAGAATGTCTGTTGTAATTTCCGACGATACAGAAAGTTTCCTACTCTTGCAGGCGGCACACCTCCACGCCACCCTCTTGCTGTCCGTCATAGATTTAAACGATTTTTCACTCAAGGTTGTACACTCAAAATGATATGTGCTATCACACCCTTTACACTCAAGAACCAAACCGTCTGTAGGCAGATTAACGTTACACTTTGAACAACTCATATTCACAACTATTTGCCACTTAACGTTGGAACTTGGAATATAAAAGCAAACCGGATCACTGCAGCAGAGAGCGGAGCGAACGAAAACACGTCTTGCCTGTCCGACAGTCAGAGTCAGAGAGTAAGAACAAATTCCAAAATGTACTTTCAAGTATTTTTTTTCTTCCTATTTTGTAGTTTATTTAAACCTGCGTTCAGAATTATTACCCGTAATTAGCAATAACTGTATCAATCTAAAACATTTGGGTTACGATATGCCAAATTGTGTATTCAGGTTCCCAGATAAAAAATTTTGTTGGTTAAGACTTTTTACCTGTTACTAGTTTCTAAAGTTTTGGTGATTTGTGGGATAGGTTTGCCATTCAATAGATATATTAATTGATTTTACAATGCATTTTATTTATTAAAATATACATTCCTGAGAATTATCAATTCATAATAGGAGAATCAGTCTTTGAAGTAATGTTTAGCTTGATATTTTTATTAGAATTAAGTGATACCCGTAAGAATGATTTTAAACAACTGACAAAAATAATTAAATAATGGTAGGTCTTTGCTAGCTAAAAATAACAAATGCATAGTAATGAAACAAAGTTCATTAAATTTCCTCTTCCTGATAAGTTTGGTATTATATTAAATGAATTACTTTCCTTTGGACAGGACACAAACTTTATTTTTTATTATAAATTGCACAATATTTCGGCCACTGTCTGCGGCCTTCTTCAAGTGTATGTAACAATTATTGAAAAATTGACAGGTATAAAACATTATGATTAAAAAAGACAAACAAATCACAATCCATTAGGCTTATCAAAAACCAAAGACTTCAAACAAAAGATAAGCCAATAAATAGGTTGACATTTCTAATCCTAAACTAATACGTTCTAAAAATTGACATCAAAATTTTGTTTGTTCTATTACTTTTCTTCCACTTAACTACTTTTCACACTTTGCCATCTTCTCATTATCTGGTCTTTAACTGTTCTTGTCCAAATGACGTTGAACTCGTAGCTCGGTTGGCTTATTGTCTTGATTCCTTCTCTTCTCAATACCTCCATCGTAGCCGCCTCCTTAAACCTTCTCCTAGCCCACCTTTCTTCTTTCCATATCTTTCCTATTTTTCCCCATTCTATGTTGTGAAACAATTCCAAAGAATGTTCAACAAGTAGCGAACTGATCTGGCTTTCAAGTGGATTTGATCTCTTCTTTTTCCAGTTAGCCTTATGCTCCTTTACTCTAATCGATACCGGTCTCTTCGTTTCTCCTACATAAACACCCTCACATTCGCATTCTATCGTGTACACCCAAGCCTTTTCTTCCTGCTCATCGTTCCTTGGTTTGACGTCCATCAATGTACTTTTCATAGTATTTCCAGCTCTGAAAGTTGTTCTAATATTTACTTTTTCCAGGATTCTTTTGATTTCTTCAGACAATTTAGGATAATAAAGTAACGAAATTGTGTTAATTGGATCTTCTGTTCTTCTATGCTTGCTTTCATGCCTTGAAAATACACTCTCCGTAAACCTCTCTGGGTATCCATTCACCTTAAAAATTTTACGCAAATATTCTAATTCTTTTAATTTAAATGCATCTGTAGAAGAGTGAGTATGTGCCCGATTCATTAGACATTTTATAGTCCCCGACTTGAATATTTGATGGTGATTAGACTTATAATGAATATATTGATCAGTATGGGTGGGTTTTCGATATACTTCGGTTTCAAGCTTATCCATTGCTCTAGTGACTCTAAAATCTAAAAATGGTAAACTCCCATTGATCTCCTCTTCCATTGTGAATGTTATCGTGGGCCTTAGATTATTACAGGTGTCTAGAAACTTCAATATGGTATCTTTTCCTCCATTCCATATGATGAATACGTCATCCACGTATCGTACCCACATTTTCGGTTTAAATCCGTCTCCATTCATTATCTCTTCTTCCATAGCTGCCAAATATATATCACTTAAGATACTTGATAAACAGCTACCCATAGCCAAGCCTGTTTTCTGCCTATAGAACTGGTCTTCAAATTGGAAATAGTTTGAAATCAGGCTTACCTCAAGCATTTTTATGATTGAATCATTAGAGATAGGATTTTCTTCGCTCGAGTTCTGCAGCTTTTCAAGATGAGCCTTCACCAAAGTCAACGTTTCCGGAATAGGGATATTCGGGTACATGTTTACCACATCAAAACTAAACAATCTGTCATCAGGACATAGCCGCACTTCCCTGATTTTTTCTGCAAATTCTACTGAATCTTTCAATCTAAATGGAAGTAGCTTACCCATATCATATTTAATTGATCTAATTAAAAACGTTAAATGGTTCCTTGTTTTTGCTAACTTCTTAGATAAATCCTCATATCTTCGGTAAGCCAATGTAAAACTCCTTGAATTGTCTTCATTATCATAGTTCATTACCTTCTCTGCTGTTACATCTTGATTTGTTAGAAGAGGTCTCAGGTCCATTCTGTATATATTGATTAAATTTCCTCTTCCTGATAAGTTACTCCAAAATTTGTACTCCAAAATTTGTAGATAAACTAGATTTGGTAGCTACAATTGAAACAGGGATTTCTAAAATTCAAGATGACTTGAAGAAGGAAGTACAGAGTAAGATAAAAACATTATTAGATAAACCATACAAAATCAGGAAAAACTTGAGTTCGCATGAGACATATTTGATTGAAAACATTAAGAAAGACAAGAGTTTAATTGGAATAGGTGACAAGGTAGATCAAACTTTAATTAAAATAACACACGGATAACACACTGCTAGATAATTATACACATCACTTATCAATTAAACAAATAATAATTCAATTCAATTCAATTCAATTCAATTCAATTTATAAGCATTTAATTCTTCTAGTGATTATACAGAGTACAATTACAAAACAAATTTTAAATTATATAAGAAAGAAGAATAGCCCTCATGGGGTCTAAGAGACCCTGTGCGAGGGCATAGAAAAGTAAAGGAAACTTTTTAAACATAATTCAGTTGACAACTAAGGAAAAAAACAGACTGTGAGAAACAGAAAAATACAACAATTATAATATACCCAACTAAAAATAAAAATGATGGCAATACACTTGTGCAGACACTCCAGCAAATAATAACATGTCAACAAATAATAACATTTCACATGTGCAGAACACTCCTGCAAAATGATGACATCAACTCATTCACATATTGTACATAATACTCCTACAAAATTCCCTACCAGAGTCAAACAGCCACAAGGACATCTCGTATTTAAATGTTTCAAAGTTACGTGCGTTTCTAATTTTGGTCGGAAGTAAATTAAAAATTTTGGGTCCTAAGTAGTCTTAATGTTGTTGGCCTTTTATTTTTATTCTTTTTTGACGAGATTAGGGTTACACATGAAGATTGCCTCGTGTCATGAAAATTATCCACTCTGCTCCTATGAAATAAGTTAAGATTTTTGAAAATAAAATTAAGTGCCGCCCTAAAGTATAGCTGTCTAACATCCATTACACGAGTAATAGAGTAGGTTAAAGTAGTAGAAAAGTATTTTGGTTTTTTAAGAATAACTTTTAAGAACAATCTTTGAATATTCTGTAAGGATTCAATAATCGTGATACCAGCACCACCCCACCCAAGAATACCATATTGCATGATTGACTGAGCAATAGCTTTATACACTTTTATAAGCAAACTTCTACAAATTACATTCCTAAGTCTGTAAATCACAACGTGTAAATCACGACAAAAAACGCGGCCATTACATTCACTTCACACTCCACCCGCCGGCACCAAACCGTTACCATTTGTACCTACATTGACATTTCAAATAGCGATCTCAACATTCAAATAGTATAAGAAAAATGTTATATATACCTATAGACTTATACAATTATTATCAGTGCATCTTTAACACATATTTTAACAAGTCTCTCTTATAGATAATATCGATTGCACTTGATAAATAATATTACTGGAGGTATGATTTTATATTTTCGTTTTATTACGTTGGCTCAAGCGCTTCGCCACCAAAGGTCGATAATGCAGTCAAGTCGATTGATAGTAGACGTCACGATAATCGATATGTGCTGACAGTGACAGTAGAGGCTAGAGCCTGCTGTAATTGTGTTGAGGTTAGAGATAATTTCATCTAAATACCTAATTTTGGGGTAAATGTTTGTTCTTAGTTGCTATATTTACACATGATTCTATCATTATCAAAGGTAATTTTCACTGCACCAATCATACTGTTGTTAGCTCCACGTGACGTCAAATCGAAACATAATATGTGAACCACAAAATCTTATTGGTATCCTATTCACTTGTTTAACTTGATATCCATTAGACAATAGAATCATATTGACATCAATATAGTAATTATACGGACTAACAAGTTTTTCAATGATGTCGATAAAATCCTATTGACATCAGTCTAACGTATTCTATGGGCTAAAGATTTTTTATGATATCGGTTCAATCCAATTGACATCAGTAAGATTTTAATGGATGTCAGTTAAATTCCTACTGAAATTTCGTCCCGGGTGTGTTTGAACTTTCCTATTTCCATAGCAGCCACTACATTTCTTGCGTTATCTCTCACTACGACATTTAACTTCTCAAGAAACCCCTATTGCTGCAGACATTCATTAATAAATGATGAGATATTGACACCATTATGGGACTCATGTGGGAATGGTGTGACATCCAGACATATATGAACTTGTTCCATTTCTTCTGTCAACCTCACCAATGGACTGCCACTTTGACGCGGTGGTGGGGCTTAAGGGGCCGGCTCAAATACGAGTTGGCCCCAACCAAGTGCAGTCCAGGGTCGACCTAGTCCCATGCCCTTTCCAAATTCGCGGGCCCCTCGGGCCGGCCTCCCCCCTCGAGATGGTGATCCCCCTGAAATCGGGTCCCACCGGCCCGAAGCTTTCCTCCACCCCCCGGTCTGTCCCCATTCTGACCTGGCTTTTCCACCAGTTTCAGACTCCCCCAGATCGGGCCCGTTAGGTCGACCCCTCCCGATGTCCTCCACTTAGTTCAACAAAGTTCAAAGTTAAAATTAATGTGCGCAATATAACCTCGTCGTTGACGCGCCGTTAAACTCTAATAATAATCTAATCTTCTGTCAAAAAATAGGCTGTTATGCTCATATAATCAACGTTTGCTGTGGAAGTCCACATGTCAGTAGTGATACTAATGTACTCTGCTTTCGATGCTAATGCTCGAATTCTATTCGAAACCTTTTCATACATTTGGGGTATGACAGTAGCCGAAAAGTGTTTCCTTACTGGTATTTCATACCTAGGCTCTAACAACTTCAACAACCTTGTGAAACCCACATCCTCAACCATGCTTATAGGTTGATTGTCTTACATATCATTTCGGAAATTAACTTCGTAATTTGAAGAGCTCGGGGATCCGATGGCTTAAATGGGATTCCTTTTTCAAAAGATTGTTTAATTGTTGGTTGATGTAACTTTGGGAGCAAAGCTTTAGCAGCAATATTAGCTGAAGTCACAGATCCTGAACCTGAACTTGACTTACTAGTACTTGCAGAACCAGTAAAAATTGGTGCTAATCCTGGCCTATTTGCAATGTCAATTGGTGCACAAGTAGAAGCCTGATCCTGAGATTGAATAGATACGTTGTCCGTATCTAGTTCAGTACAATCATCTGGATCATCAACATTTATATCTTGGACATCTAGTGGAGCGGTCGCTCCACTCAGCCAAGTCGTACCGTACACTCACAGTCACTCAACATACCGTAAATGCCTATATAAACTGAGGAGCAGACCAACTACTTTTACTGTAAGCAACTGCATGGCATTTTCGGCCTACTGGATCTCAACAATGGAAAATCTCACATTGTTGTGAAATGACTTAATTTTGAGCTATGGCCCACATGACAACATATACATCACGCGACAACAACCAGTCATTCCATTTACGACCTAGAGGGCCGTGAAAATCGTGAAATTACACCGCTTTCATCTGCATCTTCTTCTTCATATGATTCCCGAAAAAGTTGCTGTCACCGCCACAGCCTAAGCGGCTGAACCGATCAACCTGAAATTTTTACCACATATGCACTTTTGGCGTCTGATGATACCTTGCCTCTTGTGATTTTTTGTGCCGCCATTTTTAAACCGGAAGTGACGTCATATCTCTAAAACGTCTGGACCGATTAGAACGAAATTAGCGCCATTCGATTAAGATGGTCATCTTTATGAAGTATCAATAAAAAAATATTATTTTCTTATTTTCTAAACCGGAAGTGACGTCATAAATACGCAATATTTAACTTATTTCAACAAATCATACTTAAAATACATACATAATTAACTAACATTGTAACATAGACAATACAATTTATAAATTCAAGGTTGCAGTAGTCTCGGCAGCCATTCCTGAAACCGGAAGTGACGTCATATATCTAAAACACCTGTACCGATTGCAACTGAACTAGCTCCTGCGTATTCATTCTGGAATTTATTTGAAAAATCAATTGTGAAAAATGAATATACAAATTAACAGTACCGGAAATGGCGGCAGGACACAAAAAAACACTAAATGAAACCGGAAGTGACGTCATATATTACCAACGGCATGACCGATTTTACGGAAATATAGGTATTATGAATTCAGATGGACGTTCATGAAGGTATCAACTAGATAAAACTAGATTGTTTTCTTATTACCTATACCGGAAATGACGTCATAAATATGCTAAATTACGTCAAAAATATGCTAAATGACACTAAATTAACCACATTATACTTTTAAATAGATATTTAGTAAACGAACTTTGTAAATGATTATAAATTCAAGGTTGCAGTGTTCTCGGCCGCCATTTTTAAAACCGGAAGTGACGTCATATATCGAAAACGGCTGTACTGATTCCAACCAAATTTGGGAAATGTGTAGGTCTAATAATTATGAATTAAAGTCGACATTATTTTTGGCCGCCATTGTTAAAACCGGAAGTGACGTCATATATCGAAAACGGCTGTACAGATTGCAACTACATTATGTAAATATGTAGGACATATTATTATGAATTCAACACGACATTATTTTCGGCCGCCATTGTTAAAACCGGAAGTGACGTCATATATCGAAAACGGCTGTACCAATTGCAACCAAATTTTGGAATTGTGTAGGACTAAAAATGATGAATTAAAGACGACATGATTTTCGGCCGCCATTGTTAAAACCGGAAGTGACGTCATTATCGAAAACGGCTGTACCGATTGCAACCAAATTTTGGAAATATGTAGGACTAATAATTATGAATTCAAGACGACATTATTTTCGGCCGCCATTTCCAAACCAGAAGGGATGTTATTTATCGAAAACGGCTCTACCGATTGCAATCAAATTATGCAATTTTGTAGGACTTATAATTATGAATTTAAGACGACATTATTTTTGGCCGCTATTTCAAAACCGTAAGTGACGTCATATATCGAAAACGGCTGGACTGATTGTAACGAAACTTAAGCTATTCTTCTTGGATAATTATTCTAATCATTTACCAAACGCAACTTTTCTTAGTACGTATCCAAATCGGTTGAGGCGTATTTTTTAAAGTAATTAGTCCTTGCTCGGACATGTGCTACAAGCTGTATGAATAAACTAACAAAAGAAGTGATATCCCAGAAAAAAACTCTCCGTGTAAAAATGACAGCCAAGTCTCTTTACTTTAAAAAAATTCAACACCGAAAAGGAGTGATATCAAAAAAGAAGCCAAGTCAATGACATTTCCAAATATTTAATCGTATTTTTGAAATAAAAGAATAAACACCGAAAAATACTTTACAAAAGGACTTGGCGCATCGTTTTTTTAAATACATTTATCTATTCATAAGCATACCATTTATATACAACCGTCATTAAGAATTTTAGAATAATATGGAAACATCTTTCAATTACATATTATACATACAGCTACTGTAAAATATTTTCTATTTGAATATACGCGATGAAACTTGTTGCCTATGTTTTCTATAAATACACAATAGTTATCTTCGTAATATTAATTCGTGGTCAACATAATTAAGTCTCATGCGTTATACCTTCTCATCATGAAATAAATTTCTATTAATCCACATTTTATAACAATACATTTCACAAAGTACACAGTGACGCCACATTGAATTTATATTAAAAAATTTAACTTTATACACTTGACACTTCAAAAATATATAATAGTGTTCCATAGATAGTTAGTAATTATTTGACTACGTTTCATGATTTCCTTCAGTCAAGATCAAATTATGAAAAGACCCTTCTAATACCACCATATTAACAGTACTGCAAGAATATGTATGAGCCCACTTCCAATTGTTATTTAATTCTTCCATCCTTATATTATTTATCTATTACAGCATGAAATCTTTCTTCTATCGCCATTTTGATTACTGTGCCACTCTTTTTTTTTTAAGTATTAATAATTCTGACATGGCTAATGGCGATTGATGAATGATTATGATTATGTTTGGGAGATGATGGTGAAGAGTAGGTAAGGATGGAAGGTGGGAAGGAGGCGGTCGTGGCCTATTAGTAGGGTACCTTCCCATCATTTGCCTATCGACTGAGGGAAAACCACGAAAAACCCCAGTCAGGAAGGACGGCCGCGGGAATCGAACCCGGGCCTCCGGAATACAAGTTCAGAGCGTTAACCACTCACCCAACCTGTTCCGTCCCTCCTGCTGTAGTAAAGCAACATATTATTTGGCCCATATGGTGTGTTCAGCACCTTTTGCAGGTCAAAAGAAGTACAGACCAAGTCTTGAGATTCTTTGGCACGCTGCTGATCCATGAGAAACTTCTTCTTGGTGTGTTTTCTTCTCAGCAATATGGAGATTCATTGCGTCAATATCAGCTGAAGGCAGCTCGATATTTTTGAATTTTTCACAAAACTGACATTTATCCTTCTTAGGGACAAACCTAGGTTGTACATTTTTAAGCATGATTTAAATACCGTTAAAGTAACCTTCTTTACATTGTCATTCTTACATTTCTCCCCCCACCGACGGCTGCCACCTTATCGCGGTGATGGGGTTTGTGTGGCCAACGATCCATTGCAGCTACGCCGGCGAGCATATGCTCATGTGTAAGGGCTACCCATGCCGGACAGGTGAGTGGTGAGGTCCAGACAAAGAGCAGCCAGGGTCGGCCTAACCATGTCCTCCATTAAATTTGCGGTCCCCATCGGGCCGGCCTTCCCCCTCGAGATGGTGATCCCCCTGAAATCGGGTTCCGCCGGCCCGAATCCTTACACCCCCCGGTCCGTCCCCATTCCGGCCTGGCCTTCCCACCAGTGCTGGACTCCCCCGGATCGGGCCCGTTAGGTCAACCCCCTCCCAATGTCCTCCACTTAACCCCTTAATACCCGAATTATGTTACACGTGAAAAAAAAAATTAAAACATCTGAAATTCAACTAATAGACATCCAACAAAAAATAAAAAAAATATTTCAAATTTTTCATCCAAAGTGTTTGGATTTTAATTAGTTGAGGTCTAAAAAGCCCTTCCGGCCGTCAATTGTTACACGTGAAAAAAAAATTAAAACATATAAAATTCAACTAATAGACATCCAACAAAAAATAAAAAAAATATTTCAAATTTTTCATCCAAAGTGTTTGGATTTTAATTAGTTGAGGTCTAAAAAGCCCTTCCGGCCGTCAATGACATACAATTTACGATTAATTTTACAATTTTATTTGGAATCAAGAATACAAATAATTACACATTAGGAAAAAGCGAAACATGATAAAGTTATGTTTTCTGTACTGAGTTGGAAGTGAATCAGGAAGTGACTTTCCTACGTCGAGAACACCACCAACGTTCAACGCCAGGGATAAACTGTGTTCATCTTTTCTCAGCGCCGAACACCAACGCTCCAACGTGGTGCATGAAACGTTGCTTTACATATGAAACTCCACAAAACAGTTTCTACCTTTCTTGATACACAAATGTACACCACACTTGCTGCACTTCATTACAGTTTTTGACTTGCAATTCGGTAATTTGCATGTCATTCTGACGTCCACTACTAGCGGCCAATGTCCAATTTTATCCCGCCGAGTCTCCCACTCAGGAATTGGGGCTGCTGGTCCTCTTTTCTTCATTCTCTTGTGCTCAGCATCCACTTCATCCACCGAACTTGAAGGACGGCCTCGTTTCTTCTTCGGCATCGTTGTATCTTTGTCCGTCTTTGTAAGAGACGATGCTAGATGAAGTTTGAAGTCATATTGATCATAAACATCCTTTGCATCTAGTCCTACTTCTTCCATGTCTCTGCGGTACAGAATCCATGCATTAACCACCGCCATATCAATGAAGTGGAAAAAAAATCGCATGTAGTATTTCTTAGATCGCAAATTATTACGATAATAAGCTATCTGTCCATCGAGTAGGTCTACTCCTCCCATAAAGTTATTGTAAATTGAGACAGCATTTGGTTTCGGAATGTCAATATGTATTTTCTGCTTATTATCCCATCGTTGCGCTGTTTCCATTGGTTGTGCACTTCCAAATGAAGTTGCTATGGTGACAGGTTTGCTGTCAAGCCATCGGATCATGCGCATTTCCACATTTTCCACAACTCCTTCCACTTCACAATATGCCCCTCGGCCTATCCGCTTCAACTCTGCTTCAGTTTGCAAAGAACAATTGGGAAATCGATTGATGCGGACGGTACCAAGTGATCCGATTCCTCGTTTCTCCAGTTCGACAATAAGTAACGGAGATGTGAACCAATTATCAAAATACAATAAGTAGTTCTGATGTTCAGGGATTATGCTTGCCAGTTGCAGCACAATATTAGAACTCGCTCCAATATCTCGGTGACTTGGGAGAGCTGGGATATTTCCGGTATAAATGCTGAAATTATACACTAATCCCTTTATATCACACAAAATGAAAATTTTGTACCCCCACTTATGGGGCTTGGCGGGATTATATTGTTTCATGGATGAGCGTCCTTTAAATGGAACAATTTGCTCATCTACGCACAACATCTGACTCCCCTTTGGTACATTTTGAAAATTTTTTAGAAGAATATCAACGAATGGACGTATTTTGAAGAGCTTGTCCCGGGTCAGGTCATTGATGTCAGGTTGAAATGAATTGTCATTGAAGTGTAGATTTCTTTTTATTTCATCCCATCTGTTCCTACTGAAGACATCAGCAACATGTGCAAGTCGGGAATTTGTTGACCAGTAATGCCGTGCACGATGGAGGTCAAATAAAGACATGTACAAGAGAGTACCAATAAACTGCTCTAATTCATTTCTATCGAGTTGTAGCGGTTTGTCGAGATTCTGTTGTTTAGAATACATATTCGACTGTTCAACAATAAGGTCTAGTAATTCAGTATCAAAGTACAAACGGAAATAATCCAATGGAGTGTCATATGTGTTAGTCAGTGCAAAATTATCATTCCAATCGGGAATAGATTTTGCAGTATTAGAGTCAGCTGCGACATTCTTCCAAGTAGTCCAAGCCGGATGTTTACGAGCAGGACCTTTGGCAGGACCCTTGGTAGGACCTTTGGCAGGACCTGGATTTGTGGGAACCGCTGTTGTACCGGTAATTTCATCTTCAGAACTTTCTCCACTGCTAGTGTCATCCTTGGATGGAACGAAGCTGTTGTCGGAGTCTTCGAGGCTGTCATCGCTGTCGACAGCCGGAAGAGCCACGTGGTGGACGGCTCTGTCCTTCGTGCATGTTCTGAAAGTTCGTTTAGGAGGCATCTGTAACGAAATAATAAACAATTGGAACGTTTGAACGAAATTCCGAATAACATAACCTAACTTTTTTCCCTGTCACCTATGGCCCACAAGGTCGAAAAAGTCATGTACTTCTAATTGGTAATCAAACACAGTTGAGATATTGAAATAACTTACAAATGTTATAAAATGTTGTAGGTTATAATATATTATCAAGTAGTATTTTTTATACTTAAGTTGCAACGTGTACATAACAGGTAAAAAAATACGAATGTCACTATAAACAAACAGCAGCCATGACAGTTGTTTCTGTACAAGTGATGATGTTTCTGGAATCAATAACTGAGAATAAAATGTTAGAAGGCAGTGATTTCGAACGCTACATTCACTGTGCTTCTAACAATCACAAGGTCAGTCGTGAATTGTGTATTGCCAACTGGCAAAAAAATATTATTTGGTTGGGGGCTTTTTAGACCTCCTGGGCAGTAAGGGGTTAATTCAACAAAGTTTAAAGTAAAAAAATTAATGTGCGCAATATAACCTCGTCGTTGACGCGCCGTTAAAAACTATTAATCTAATCTAATTTAATCTAATCTACATTTCTCCACATAGCGATGATATAACACTGCATTGTTTTTGAAATCTACGGGGAGATACTTTTTGCTTGAGCTGTTCCTACAATAATGAGAAGGGATTGCAGGTAATGCCTCAATGTAAGCATTTACATAGTTAATCAGTTCATCCGATGTCTTATTGGAAGACAGGTGCTTTCCTCTAGTGTCTTGCTTTGATATTTTAAGACACGTTTTGTTAGCAACTGTGTAGCTTAGTAGGCGCTCTCCTACATCAAGAATTGCTAAATGGAATTTCTTACACACAGCAATTCTCTCCTCTAGTTCAGGAAAACTGTATTCATAAGTAAAATTCCGATGACTTTCTTCATTTGCTTTGTATCTCCGTATGTGTTCAATTTTATTTACACCTGAAAGTATCAAGTCTCGCTGCTGAACTCCTGTTTTCCAATAGTCTGAATGCAACGCAAATCTCTCTTCGTGAGAAAATTTACTTCTACATTTATTTTGACAATTTATTTTACACGGATTTGGTTTCAGTGACTTTGGTAGTACCTACTTGTCCAATCTTTCTTCCAACGTAAGCCTTCCCAGATTCTTTATATTTCTTGTTTTGACTCCTCTTATCGCCTTTCATCCTCTTTCGACGACCGTTTACACCCACGGTTTCATCATCGTTAATGCCGTCATCATTATCGTTAACGTTAGGAGATTCGTCGTTATCCTCGGTCATCACAAAGTCAGGATCGTCTGCAACCTGATCATCTTGAGATCCATCAGTATCTTGCTGAATGTCTTTCAAACCTGGTATATTATTATCATCAAGAACATGAGGATTTTCTGCTGGTTCATTGACTGAAATGAGATGAATTTCCTCCAATGCTGGCGTATATTCATCAACTAAAATTGTGGCCTCCTCGTATATAATGCCTTCAATAATAAACTCAGCACAATCTCTTAAAAACGATTGCATCATTATGCTCGAATCACTTGATTTTTTGGAATTCCTCCGAATGCCTCCAAAATGCGAGTCATCTTGCTTACACCAATCCCCAACGCCTGCAGCATCTTCTTTCCTCGGGTTGTCATGATGAACTGGTCAATTCTGGAAGTAATTATGGTATAATAATGTACGTACTTTAACCTCACTTTTCATTAACATACATCTATACGCCCTATTTTATAATTATCAAACTAATAAGGTCAGTTGCGTGAATCAATGTAAAGTAATGGTCTAAAATACACATTATAGTAATCAATAATGCACGTATAATTAACAATTACCTTCAAAACTGCTTAATTTCATGAAGCTGCATGACAGACGAATTCTGGTCCTCCATGAGGGTTACGACGTTATGCCAGGTTTTGCAACTGAATCTGTGAGATTCAGACTGTTGGATACGACCTTATGCCAGTATAACAATTGGAATAACTCTCTTATAATGTGGGTTACAATGTGGCTTATGACCTTATGCCAGGGTAACATTTTAAATTTTATTATACGACGTCTAAATTAAATTGCTTTTTAAACGTATTTAGGGTCTCAAGCAGCTTACAACCTTTTGCCAGTTTGTGTATTGATTGCTGTAGAATCCAAATCAACAATTACCCAATTTTTGAAAATTTGTGGGTTACGACCTTATGCCAATTTACCATCGATATGAAGCATTGTAAAGAAAATTATTTAAAATCTCTTTATGGTAGCCGGGATCTCTATGATACGAACTGTTTATATTGACAAATGGTTTTATTATTATTATTATTTATTTATCAACAAAATAATACAGGATTCCACATGTGTGATATGATAAATTTTTGGAACTCACAGAACAATCACAAAGACATATAGAACATAAAAAATAGAATCGGGTAACAAAAACATAATACATATAATTATGTATTATGTTTTTGTTCCCCGATTCTATCTTAGATCTTAGACAGTGTTGGTAATGGTAATGGGGCACGATTGGTTGATTTACAGACAGGTATGATAAAACGAAATATTCTTTACAAAGCGAAACACTTTTGGCTCTCAACTCTACCATGCTCCTCCTCGAGTAGGAGCATGTGTCTTTTTAAATCGGCTCAAAGTAGACAAGATGTTTTTATATATTCGTGTATGAATAGAATCCATAAATGTTTTAATAGATGTTCCGGGAGGAAGACAAGTATAGATGTTAGTTTTAATACATTTATGACTATCACAAATATTTTTAAAGATCTTGAGATGTAATTTATCTTAAAGGGCTACAACAGTCTGTAACAAGTTGGCCTATCTAGGTTAGAAAATTAACTTTAAAAAAAATAATAATGTTTGCTTGAAATAGGTTTAAAGAATGAACAAGCTTGTAGCATGGCATTCTTAGAGTCAAGGTTAACTGAACACAAAGTAATTAATTAGAATCATTATGTAAACTTACAATCTTAAAATTCAACAGCAATCAAAATATAGACAAAAATATAACGAGCAATCAAATAAGTTTAACAATGTGCAATTATATCAAGAAAGTGAGTGAATCCATATAAAAAGTATGTGACCTTACCTAAATTGTGATGTCACCACGTAATAACAAGTGAATCAGTCATTGTGATAACGCTACAAAACCAGTCAGCCAGACTAGTTTTCAGTGATTCCAAGAAAAGCATGGGCCTACGTGCAGAAAGAAAGTCGTTTCGCGGGCTTTAGAAATGACAGAATGCCTAAAAATAGCTACCACGTGTACGAAACCAACCAATCATATTCTTTGGCGGTAAACCGAGGTGAGAGGGTATAAAACGTCAAGCTACCAGCCAAACTTCATCAGTCGGAGTTTTCTCAGAGCAGTGAGACCTGCCTCGCGAACCGTGAAGCCTTGTGCACGCAACATAGTATAATTTCAGCGAGACAGTGCCGATGTGATCGAAGGTAAACATTAAAATAACATTTTTGTATAAACGTCAACCCAGTAAATTCAAACTTCAAGCCTAATGCTGAGGCAAATAATATCGCATTAAGACAATTTCAAGTTACAAGTGATCAACTGAACAGTTTCAACATTAAAGTCAGTAAATGTTAAAGTATAAAAGTTAGTGAATTGCAACTCCGGGAGAAACCGACGAGTCTGCAGCCACGAACGTCATCAGCCTGAGCCAACTTGATCCAACTGCTCGAGGAGGTCACTCCTTGTGCACGGACTGCTGGACGTCCTGGTAACCAAGGGGTTATTAGACAACATCATCGCATCGCAGCTGAAGGAGGTGACATATCCAGTCATTTCATTCTGCTGGTGGACTGGAGTTCACGGGACACACTACGCAAGAGTCAACGCCATCCACTTGTTTACGCGGAAGTAAACAAACCAGACGACATCATCACTACTGCCGACGTATCGAACGTAATATTGTTTCATAATTTTTGATTGCTCTTTTCACATCAATGAACATTTATTTTCTCTGTAATAAACAAATTATAATATTGCTGATTCTTTGTGTTCTACCCTCTGAGCCAAATCACGCAGGTTTCAGTGGCGCTCAACGTGTGGGGCTCGAATAACATTCCTGGGAGCAATTGTTTTGAAAGAAATAATTGTTTTCTTGATTGTGAAAGAGTTACTCAGTTGTTCTGAAACTTGTGGACACAGGCATTGCGTAAAATTTTCATGTATTTGGAAATTTTACATAGAATCAACCCGTTAACGTAAAGATAAAGCCAACTGTAGATTTGTGCATGTTAGTTCATTACATCTGTTACGATGGCAGATCGAGATGCAAGTTTAGCGTCAACTGTAGATTTAGATGAGACCGTAGAGGGGGCGGGGGACCAGTCAGTAGTTAGTGAACTCGAGGTAACTAGGAGCCAGGTGATAGTGGAGGACGAACACGATGACTCGCTACCTCATGTTGAAATGCCAATCTTTGAGGAGAGACAAAAAGAAGCCAGAGCTGAAAGTATATATTCACAATTCGGTGAGAAAGAATTCAATAATTCAATTATGGAATTCCTAATGAAGGAAAAGCAAGAACAACAAGAGAAAGAAACTATCAAGGAAATGAATAGGAAACTAGAGAAACTAAAAGAAAAGGAGGAAAGTAAAAACGAAAAACAGAAGGAAAAGGAAGAAAGGGATAAGAAAGACGAAGAGAGAGGAAAGGAAATACGAGAGTTATTGTTAAAAACTGAAAATGTCAGGGAGGTCGTGAGTGAAATTAGAGCCGATTTGAAAAAGGTAGAAACTAGGGTCTCAAATGTAGAGGAGAGCGTACAGAGAGTAAATGATGAAGTCGACACAGAGTTGGAGGTTATTAAGTCTTACATAGAATCAATTGGAGAACAAACGAGCAGTGTAGAGGAAAAAGTAAAATCCGAATTAGTAAAGATCAACACTGAGATCGATGAACGTGATAAGAAACTCAGTCTGGAGCTATTTTCATTAAGCTCGCGATTTGAAAGAAAGGATAAAGAGAAGAATGAAAGCATTTCAGCTATGAAGGAGAAAATAGAGGACGTAAGTAAGAAAGTAGATGAAAATGCAAAGAAGACTGGAACAACATCAAATGTCATCTGTCACGCAAATAACGAGTTACAATTTGCAAAACATTGTACTGAGTCGCTGATACAAGAGGCAATAAGATTTAATGGGGAAGAGAGTTGCCCAATAAACGCAATGCAATTTTTGAAGCTAATCAAAGAGCGTTTTTCAACATTCAATGTGAATAACAATCAGAAGCTGGGAATCATTGTCAAGTGTTTACATGGAAAAGCAGCAGACTGGTATGTAAATAATCCCGTTGAGAATATTGACAAATTTGAAGAGGCTTTTAAAGATAAATATTGGTCGCAAACTGTACAGCATCAGCTAATCAGATCAATCTATGCTGGAGAATACAAAATTAGTTTGAACCTAAACATGGTGACCTATGTCAATCGGATTATCAACAAGGCAAAATATGTGACAGAGTTGGTCAATATGACGGAACAAGTTTTGGTTGGAATATTGATTAATCACTTACCACCAAACATCAGGGTGATAGTGCGAGGCAAAGTCAAAACTAAAGACGAATTGATCAAGGAGCTGACTGATTTAGAGCATGATGAATTCACTGAGAAGCTAATAAGAGACCCAAAGCAATATGAGCCAATTCGTAACGGGAACGGTTACAATGACAATAGGAATGGTTACAATAGCAGGAATAGCTATGACAGAAATTACAATAACAACAACAACGGGAGAAACAGTTACGGCAGGAATGGCTATGACAGAAATGGGCATGGTAACGGGAATGGCTATGCAAACAGGAATAATAATAATCGTCCACCAGAATCCGATACGAGAGGAACAGGAAACGAAAATTCGGGAAACGAACAGAGGTCGGCACAGAATGGAAAGTAGAGAAGGGACAAGATTTTGCGTCGACCGAAAAGACACGTTTCAAAGAGAGAAAAGAAGAGATTAGAAGAATACAGAAGAAAGAGCGTGAGGATCTTAAAGAATTTATACGCGGATCTTCAAGACGGTGGAAGAAAGAGATGGATGAACGAGAAGCAGCCAGAGAAGCAGAGGTTTCTGCAATAGAAAAACAACTTCAACTTGATTTTATGCTTTTCAAGAAGGGGATTGAAGACGCTGCTGCTTGCAAGATGTTGCAATCACAAGAGAGTATAGAGGGGGGCTGTGTGCTGGAAGAAATCGGCGAGAAGAAAATTGAAAGTTTGGATGGCCCAGTCAAAGAAGACGTTGAAGAAAATAGTTGTGAATTTACTGAGATGAAGAAAGATGGAGATGTATTTCGAGGGAAGGATTTTGAAGACACTTGCGAGATAGTAATGCCACAAGTGAGCGAGAAGGAAGAGTTGCAGATTCCGAGGGTAGATCAAGATGATTTCGACGACGTTCGAACAATTGCAGAAATAGGTGATGTTTTGAAGTCTCCAGACGACTTTGAAATTTATAGTGAAGAGTTAAACGACGAGAAAAATGACGCGGTAATTATGAATGAAAACAATGATGTTTCGACGAAATGGTTAAAGGATGAAAATTTGAGAGAAGACGACGAAAATGTTTGTTTGCAAGATAGACTGCAAATAAATGTACGAGAAACCGGAATGAAGAAAGCTGAAGAAAACAAAAACTATACATCGACCACTGCTCAAGATAACAAGGAAGATTCTACTTGGAAACAGCTACTTGAAGATATTTCAAGAGTGAAAACTCAAGACGATGGAGAAGACGAAAAGAGTTCATTTCCATATGATCGTGGACGGAAGAAAGAGCGTCGATCAGCTGATACTTACTGATGACAACACCAATGTTGATTGTTATGGTCGAAGTATGATGACCCAGCAAAAGTAGGTCACTAGGCCAATAACGGGATTGTGATAAGAGAGAGGGTTGAGTTGAGCATCGTTTCCGGGAAGTAGAATGAGGTTTGTTTTTGTTTTGGTAGGTGGAGGGGTGAGTTCATTCATTCAGGTTTTGATTAGACAGCTGTAAGGGGAAATAAACTTGCATCTGTTGAAGGAAACTTTTTGTTTGTCAAAAGGAAGAAATTATTCCTGCTAGATAGTCCAGTCTCTATGTGAATCCTTGTTTTATCACCATTTTCTCATTCAAAATTTCAATGTGTATCAAATTTACTTCAGTCAAAAGGTGAACAACAAGAATTCAGGGGGCTCTGTAACAAGTTGGCCTATCTAGGTTAGAAAATTAACTTTAAAAAAAATAATAATGTTTGCTTGAAATAGGTTTAAAGAATGAACAAGCTTGTAGCATGGCATTCTTAGAGTCAAGGTTAACTGAACACAAAGTAATTAATTAGAATCATTATGTAAACTTACAATCTTAAAATTCAACAGCAATCAAAATATAGACAAAAATATAACGAGCAATCAAATAAGTTTAACAATGTGCAATTATATCAAGAAAGTGAGTGAATCCATATAAAAAGTATGTGACCTTACCTAAATTGTGATGTCACCACGTAATAACAAGTGAACCAGTCATTGTGATAACGCTACAAAACCAGTCAGCCAGACTAGTTTTCAGTGATTCCAAGAAAAGCATGGGCCTACGTGCAGAAAGAAAGTCGTTTCGCGGGCTTTAGAAATGACAGAATGCCTAAAAATAGCTACCACGTGTACGAAACCAACCAATCATATTCTTTGGCGGTAAACCGAGGTGAGAGGGTATAAAACGTCAAGCTACCAGCCAAACTTCATCAGTCGGAGTTTTCTCAGAGCAGTGAGACCTGCCTCGCGAACCGTGAAGCCTTGTGCACGCAACATAGTATAATTTCAGCGAGACAGTGCCGATGTGATCGAAGGTAAACATTAAAATAACATTTTTGTATAAACGTCAACCCAGTAAATTCAAACTTCAAGCCTAATGCTGAGGCAAATAATATCGCATTAAGACAATTTCAAGTTACAAGTGATCAACTGAACAGTTTCAACATTAATGTTAAAGTATAAAAGTTAGTGAATTGCAACTCCGGGAGAAACCGACGAGTCTGCAGCCACGAACGTCATCAGCCTGAGCCAACTTGATCCAACTGCTCGAGGAGGTCACTCCTTGTGCACGGACTGCTGGACGTCCTGGTAACCAAGGGGTTATTAGACAACATCATCGCATCGCAGCTGAAGGAGGTGACATATCCAGTCATTTCATTCTGCTGGTGGACTGGAGTTCACGGGACACACTACGCAAGAGTCAACGCCATCCACTTGTTTACGCGGAAGTAAACAAACCAGACGACATCATCACTACTGCCGACGTATCGAACGTAATATTGTTTCATAATTTTTGATTGCTCTTTTCACATCAATGAACATTTATTTTCTCTGTAATAAACAAATTATAATATTGCTGATTCTTTGTGTTCTACCCTCTGAGCCAAATCACGCAGGTTTCAAGTCAGAATATGAAAAAATACCATCATTTCATCTTGTGCAAATGTGCCAACAGTATTGTAATAATTAATAATAATTATTGTTTGTATTGCACATTAGTTTACATGGGATTTGTTTATACTTTATGGTATCAACATTCTTTGAGCAGACTGTAATAGATATTTAATGTGTTGTGTTATGAAGATGTATGAAATTGTTACGTTTATGGCTACTTTATTACTATTTCAAGAAGTGTCACCACGGCACGTAGTCTAAACAAACTGGGTCCAGTTACATAGAGTGGGCGGGAGATCTGCAGGAATGTACCTTCTGTACTAAAAATATGGAACCTTCTTGGTGTATAAAACAGTAGCGATTTGTTTTTATAATTATTTGCAGCTAAACGGTTCAATTTACAGAAAATTTTTGAAAGGGATAAAATGAAGAAAACACTCCTATTTATATGTAGCAGAGCTTCTTTTATATCTATCTATTTTGGTTTTCCTACGTTCCCAATAGACATTTTGCTTCCAGCTTTTTCCTTATGGGACTAAAATTCTTTGGATACTTTCGATTAAAATCATGTATTTCGATTTGCTGCTCTCACTATCACAACCGGATTGGTACCTTCTCATATGTCTTACACATATTAATAGTTTGATGTGTAATAATGGTAAAATTTTAGTTTCTGGGCGTTGCCCCCTTTAAGCTTTTAGTGATATTTGCATATTTTAGTGTGTTTACGTGTGTTATCTTTTACTCTATGTGGATGTATGTTTATTATATTTGCACAAGTGGATTAAATTCTGTTGCAAATAAAGACTACATAAAATAATAAAGTATTATTAGGGTAATTACTGGCGACCTCCGCTCCATGCTAATCTCATGGCATTGACTTCATTGGAACGCAGACTTCAAGAACACCGGACGGAACTTCTGACAACTGTGTGTAGATCAAGTAAAACAGAATTCTCTATCACAGATATGTAACATTACAATCTTACTACATAGTGCGGTGGATATCAATATTCAAATAGTGATAATAGGGAGATTATTTCATTTCTGAAATTAACATGTGAAAGAAACTTGTGAAATTATCTCCCGGATATTCTGTTTTAACTTCAAAATACCATAAGAAATCTTTCATTTCACTGTTTCCAATGTATTGAAATTGTAACACAATCGATAGTCGTAGTTATTGATTAAAATTATAAATTTTCAACTTGCTATCGTCAGCAGTATTGAAAAAATTGTGTTTAGTCAATTGGACGTTTTCTGGACGCGCGCTATTTGAGCTCTGAATAATCGATTGTCCGAGAACCCAATTCGAACAGCTGTAACTTTTTTCCTACAAAAGTAATGTTTTAGAAACTTTCATACATTAAACCAAGATTTTATGTGTGAAAGTTTCTAACATATCAACATATCAAAATTTCAGTGTAATTTATGCAGTAGTTTTATCACAGCGGTGCCTCGCCCATTGGACGTTTTTTTGGGCCACCCGGCATGAATTAAGATGAACTAAACTAATATATTAGAGTGAAATTGTTCTAATTATTTGTTACAGGTGGCAATAAACCACTGTCAAACTCGCGCGCGACATTAGAACATCTCCAGCAATGAGGCGTGTAGTGATAGTGACGTCACTGTGCTGTCTCCTGCTGGCCGCCATCTTGACAGGGACATTCTTCGCCATCTTCAAGACCAATGCCATCGAGACCGTGAAGCGTGGGATTCAGATGGTGGAAGATGGCGAGCGGTTTGTGCATGCAGCTGAGGGGATGGACTTCCTTCTTCTGATGGGAAATACTGGATCCGGTATTAGTACATTTGTCCAGTTCATGACTACAGACAATGCACGGTTGAAGGCTGTAGAAGAAGAACCTGGTCAATTTGTAATAGTAAATGAGAATAAGACCACCATTAGTTCAAAAACTATTTTTCCAGAAGTAACAGTCGATGTAAAGTCACATCTGTACTTTGTAGATTGTCCTGGTTTTCGTAACACGCGTGGTGTGAGTCAGGACATAGCAGCGACTCAGCTGATTCACAAAGTTGTTGAGAAAGTAGAGAATGTCAAGGTCATATTCGTTGTGAGTTATGGTTCACTTCGTTCTGGCGGAGATCGCAGGGATTTCATGGCCTTGTTGAAGCACGCGACCCACTTCATTAGGAACATAGACAAGTTGAACAGCAGCGTAGGACTTGTAGTCACCAAGGTGGACAACACTTATCGGAAAAAGAAAGGAGTTCTCACTTTAGTAACTGATAAGCAAGTAAAATCTGGCATTGCTGAATCTCTAGAAGAAATTAAAGCCGATATTAAATCAGAGCTGTCGGATAATTATGCAGACAAAAATGTTCGGGCTTTGGCTATACAAATGATTAATATCTTTCTTTCCAAGAGCGGTGATAATTTTAATTTAGAATTATTTCGCCGCCCAGACAAAGCTGGTCCATTGAGTGAGAATGAGCTAATGACGGATGGAAAGAAGCGGTTAGAACATCTAGTCCGTGTTTCAACTAAGTTCGTCCCAGTATATTCAGATGACTTCGGTTTTGTAATATGGAAGGAATCTAAGATCGAGATTTTCAACATTGTCGATGAAATCAACGATCAGTTTGCTTCTGACGTCATGATTGTTGCCCAACAGATCAAAACACATCTCCGTAACAAAGAACTGGAATCTCCGAAAGACGCGTGGCAATTACTAGAGCGGTTCAGAGAAGATTATAGACTCGTTCAATTGATACTGAATAAACCTGGCGACTCCATTAAACATATGTTCGAGAAACTTGTAACCCTAGTTGAAATATCAAATACATATATGTCAGCAGGGCCTTTAAAACGAATTGAAAACAATATGAAGTACGTGAATTTCCTGCAGAGTGTGAGTGACGATGAGTTGAAATTTCGAACATCTGACTGGGAGAAACCAATGAATTTAACTCTTGATTACATAAGGTTTTCCATAAATTGCTACGAGTATCTGGTCAAGTTGCATGAACGTCTGTCAGGCTTTGAGTTCCAGGAAGACACGAGCAAGTACAACGTGGCTGATCTCAATGACTGGGGAAAACCTAACAGACCACAGGGAATTTACATCACAGCAAACAACTTGGAACACTTCATGAACATATCTGACACTTTATCCGTAGACTTCCACGAAAACAAAGAAGAATTCAAAGTTGATGGATATAAAATCTCAATTCTCAACGGATTGCTTCAAGTATTGTTGAAACATGAAGTGCAAATTCAACTTGAGGGGGACACATTAATAGCTAAGGGTAGTTACATTAAACTTAGTTATGTGTTTAGAAAATTTTGGGCAGCGAGGTTACGAATCAAGTTCATCGAAATATACGCCCTGGAATCCGTGTTTATAGATGAAGACCTAATAATGGATGCTAGTTGGATTCACATGGCAATATTAGCCACTAAATGGGTTGTTCTTGGCACAAGAGAGTTTGTGCTTGGTTTTGTTATACCTAATGGAACACCCGGACTAATCGATGGAGTTTTTAGACCTGAAACTATCTCTGAATTTTATAAGCGGATGCTTGCAATGTCACCAGTCGAGGCTAAAGCTAGGGATAATATATATATGGGTTCCTTTTTTGGTGTTGGGATGCAATTCGTAAATGGGAAGTCTCTTACAATTTCACCAAGGAAGCGATATTGGTTTGTAAATTATGGAGATTTTGGTGTGTATAAAAGTAGATCTGATGTTAAGGGCACAATTCTTGGCACGGCCACATCTTCCTTCTGTGGATACGAGTTACGAAATACTGATTACGAACTATTTTATAGTGGATATTACCCAAACCAATTACAAACGATAATCACATTCAAATACCATTTAAGGGAATATTTAAATACAGATTTTCGAAAACTGTCGATCTCTGAAATGATCACTACAATTGACCATTCCTCTAAAATAGCTTCATTATACGATACCATTGGTTTTCTAAATGAACTTCAAAGTTTAGAAGATAATTTTTTTAAGCTTCAAAGCAAAGTCGATTTTCTACCGAAATACCAATCGCTTTCAAATACGATTCTTTGTTTCGCCGAGAAGTTACCAAAATCTGACAGTTCTTTGGAAGACCGCAAAGTTCTGAATTACCTGTACATTGCCACATTGAGCAAGATCAGCAGTCTGAAGAACATGGCCGCTGGATTCCACATCATCGACATCAAGGCGTATCTAGACCTGGCGATCACAAACATCAACAGCTGGCAAGACTTGACCTTGAAGGAAGCGATTCAGCAGCACAACCAGGACTACCAACATCACGTCGATAAGAAGATAGCAAGTGCCAATGAATTCATAGAGACTCAGATCATGGGCGAGATAGACAATATAAACAAACAGATCGAAGGACAGATTACCATGTTGTTGAATGAGGTGAAAGCGCAGAAAGAGAATGCCAAGAGAAATAAAATCGAAATGGAGAGAGGGAGAAGGGCTTTGAAACAAGCAATGAATATGCGGCTAATGTTTGGAGCTTTAAAAACATTTAGTTCAGCGTTAAGTATGATCGGTCCATACGGCGCTGCTGTTGGTGGGTTGGTTGGAATAGGAACTTCAGTCGCTGAGTCGCTTTTATTGGATAAGAATGCTGGAAGTCAAATCAAAAGAACCGTTGTGCCTCAAGGAGTGAAAACTCTCTTACAAACTGCAGAGGCGAGTGTCAATGCAATCAGAGACAGAAGAATAGCTGCGTTAAATGTGAAGCTGGATATATTGACTAGAGCAATGGAGAAGTATCCCAGACAATTAGGTGGAGTTGATGACGCTAAGGAAATAAACGTAATTAAATCCCGATTAACGTCTGCTAAAAGTGCTAAAGATTTAAACCTGATTTTGGCACTCAATAGAGAAGTGAATGAATTTATTAAAAATAAACGGGATGAATTGTCTGACCAAAATGAAAACAGAAGTCTTGACCGAATGAAACGGGATGTTTCGAGTGCACTGGGACACATTAACACTGCCTCGCAAGTTGCTGACACGGCAATTGGTGTTTACGAACAATACAAAGACGATGACGATAAGTTAGAAGCACTCGGCGCTGCAATTGACGGAGAACAAGACGCAATCGACAAACTGCAGCAATACGAAGAAAGCATCTACTCTGTGATGAAGCCGATGATTTCTCTTCTAAGTGACGACATCAAAGAGCTGGAGGGAGAGTTGGGCGGGAAGTCGCAAGTCGGCCTCGACGTGGCCAAGTGGCAGATTCAGACCAAGATCAGAGACATGAAGTTGCAGATGCAGCAGTTTACAAGAGGCTATGAGTTGGAAGAGAACATGGCTCGTTGCTTTGAGAAGTTGGACGAAGCGATGAGCGTCTTGATAACTGTCTATGATCGCATCCAGGACTTCCAGGAGCAGAAGAAGCTGGCTGATCTCATCACAGCAGTTGGTTCTCCAGCAGCCGATGTAATCCAGATCAACGATACAGAGATGAGTCGAGCTGTCAACAGGTTGGAGTTGATTATCAAAACCAACCTCATCCTGAGCCAGTATGAGCGCGCTGTCAGCAGCTTCAAGCAGTTCGTGTTCCCTTTCGCTGATTCATATCTAGAAGAATACACTCTGCCAAGTGACATTCAAGTGGGAAACTCCTCTCACTTGCTGGTGGAGAAAGCAACTCGGAACATCCGCTCGTTGAGAGCGAAGATCACTGAGTCCGGGGCAGTCATCAACAACAACAAAGACACTCATGTTTATGACCACGAGTTCAACAGCAGACACAACACAACCTCCAGCTTTCACGTGTGGAAGAGCGGCTCGTATCAAGATGAAATATCATCACTTCTATCCGGAAAAGAAATTGCTTTGAAAGCAGTTATTACAGATGATAGCGACTTCAACGCTGTGAAGTTTAATCTGATTCGACTCCACTTGAAGACTGAGAACGAGAGCTTACAGAGCGCATTGGACGCCGCGTTGCAATATTACTCAGTGAGTTTGTCACACCTGGGTAACTCGTATTACAGATGTGACGGCAGATTCTACGTGATTCCCAGCGACAGCGTGACGATCTCGTACAGCTTCAAGTTGAACAGCCAAGGAGAGCCGCAGACGAGGAACGAAGTCTACAACAAGCTGAAGAAGGGAGACATCACGCTGAGTCCATATGCCATGTGGAAGATCAAGCTGATTGGAAGAAGTTACGACAGACTTGAGCAGTTCCAGACCAAGGTCGATGTGGAGCTTGAAGGTCATGGAACCTACGTGGGGAAAGATGCTAAAGTCTGTGCCAACAATCTGGACACATATTACACGGCTGATGACTCAATGTCTTATGTAAAGAACTTGGGGATTCACCTGAACTAATTAATCAAGATCTTATACTAAATAGGTGCACTACACTTACTATACTTACTATACTTACCTATTTCTCCAAATTGTTGATTATGTTGTACACATCATTTGACGAAACAGGATTCGGGCTCCGATGGATTTTCCTTTCTGTTTAAATTGCTATCACATTTCAGTGTCCGAGCATCTAGAAAGATTGTGCCTTTCTTAACAAGTCGTTGGCTTTTCTCCATCGTCAATCATTTTGATAAATTACACATTCTTTGTCGACGGATCTCATAACATTTTATTTTCTCAACTCCCATCCACTTTTAGGTTTGTACTTCATCAATCGATTTTCTATGGTCGGTGACAGGCAAAGATGAACCCATTTTAGCATTGCCAGGTATAGGCCGGCCCATGCTAGCGCGGGTTCATCTTTGCCTGTCACCGACCATAGAAAGCAAGTTTCAGCCGTCTTCCTAATTTATTCAATGTCAATAGCTGTTATTTTCACAATCTAGTTAACTTATACTTAAATTTAAACTACGACTATTTAAATTCTTCAAATGAATATCTCTGGAACATTTCGTCGTTACGAAGCAATTTCAATAACAGTTGTAATATTGAAAGCTTCCCAAGATATAACTGGTGGAAATCTAGTTTTTATGTAGTAAATGAAATTAGTAAAGTAGTAAATAAATGTAGTAAATGTCAGCAGTAAATGAAAAAATACTAGATGTTACTTGTAAAAATATTTATTTATTCTTAAATTTTATATTAATTATAAGGATCAAGAGTAAATAGTAATATTAAAAGATAATGTAAACTGTTTCATTATAATTTACATTTTCTTGTACAATGTTAAAAGTTGCTATTTAATTGTGTTCAATGCAATTTTATTCTGATATTATTGTCACTTTATAATACATTGAGTTTGATTACGGTGTAGATATTTCAAAACACTGCAGCTCATTGTCTTCTCTAAATACATCCTGTAATAAAATGCATTACAATTTAAAAACGTCTATCAGTTTGTTTAATCTCATTCCTTGTTCCATGCCAATTCTCTGCTGCAAAAAAACACAATACCATAAATGACTCTCATGCACTCTCCCACCTTAAAGAAAGGGTTTATATTTAAAATTACTAATTAGGCACAAGCAAAAATGTGTTAGTAGTCATCGTCTGTTCCATCTTGAACTCGAGATGTAGCTCCATTATTTGTCGGATTGTTCTGCATTATGGCAAAGATTATCATTTTCTGAAAATGTTGACTATTTTCTTCAAGAAGTGTGGAAGGCAACCACCTTAATTAAATATGGGATGGGTACATGTAGCCAAATTTGCATCTCCTATCTCGGGCTTCGGTTCAAAGAAATTATTGGACTTTTCTCCAGGCGCTGTAAAGGTGCCTCCAGAGTGGAGGACTTGCAAAACTTCAAGTTGGTAATCTGAGTACGAAACTTTGATCGCAAAGCGAATAATGTTGGCAGAAGTTGGCCGTAAGAGTCATTTTGCCCCTGAAGGCGGTCGAGAGAAACAGCTAAAGGTTTCAACATGGTGCAGTATTCAGACAGATACTCCAACTCGGCTACACGGAAACTTGTTTTCATTCCAAATTGGATGAATACTTCGGGCAGTTTTTCCCTCGACTTGAGAAGTTGAGACAAGGAATCATACAGTGAATTCCATCGTGTTGGACAGGGATAGCAATTAGCTGGTGTCCCAATACTTCTTTAATGATTTCAGCAGACTTCGGACGTCCTGCCGCTTTCCGCAAGGCCGAAAACTCCCGACTGCTTGATGATGGATTCGAGATGTAGCCGGCGAACTCTCAAGGGCATTTTTCATGTCCGTTGTAGCTAAAAGACTTAATGTATGACTAGCACACCGCAAATGATTGGGCAGAATAATTCTGTCGTCGAGATGTTGACAAGTGTCAGGACTTTCAATTTCGTCATTAGTACCATCAGCCATGTTTATTTCAGCGAACTAAATCTCTTCGGCGTCATCAGCTTCATCATCTTCGTTTTCTCCTTCATCGGTATCACTTTCATTGGCATGATCCCTCTCATGGAGTAGCGTCACGCTTAGGACCCCAAATTCTTTAAATGCTTTCACGAAATTGGATCCGTTATCGGTGACTGTTAAAATAATCTTCTCGTAATTTAAATTGAAAGCAGTCGATATTCTGTCCAAACATTCGGCTATCTTGCCATAGCTGGTGTTTCCGCAAATCTTTTACATGCAATTGCGGCCGAGTGTCATCATTGACCAAATGTCAGCAGTGATACATATGATTGCAATTTCAACATGTCTTTAATGTTTGACATTTTAGTTGTGAAACGATTATCAATTCGCCTACCTAGAGTTCGCCGTGACATTATCTTTGCTGTTGAATTAAGACCAGTTACTACCAATTCACTAAATGATGATAGCTCGACAGTTGACAGAGGAAACAGCCCTTGAACCACAAGGTTGATGATAAGGGTATCACCTGCGAAACTCGACCACACTGAAATTACGTAGTTTGCTTCAAACCACCTGCTGCAGCCTGCTGAGGTCTTCTCAGAACCTAGTTTTTTAGCGACTTCTTGTATGCTTCAAATTTCGGGACATCAGCTGCATGAAGTCGCTGTGAATAAGCAAACAGCAAAGTGAAAGTAAAGTGACGTTCAAATTATGAGACAGTCGGGGACGATAATATTATTCTTACCTGTAAAATAGAGAAAGAGATAGGTACCTACTTAATCTAATAGATAGAGGTATACATACTTCGTTTGACATTAAACAGCTAGGTAAGATTATTTTTGAAGCGTCAATCAAATTTTGTAGTCATTTCAAAGAGAAAGAGACGGCATTCAATCAATAGCTTTTATTGTAGAATTAAATTTGTTTCAAGTCGAGATGTCACTGATAAAGATACTAACCTGTAGATGCAACTTGAAGTTAGATGTTGTGTCGACGGAGCCACTTATAATCGTAGTTTTCGGTTCACACAGTGTACACGCAGCTTTTACAACTTTACCGGCTGAATCAATTGAAACACAACGATGAAGTAATTACCATCTAAAATAGCACTTTTAACAGAATTACTTGTACCATTGCAAGTGCCAGGTAGGTCCGACATTTTACCTAAACTCAGAACTTCACTCACTCTTCACTTCACCTTCAGACAACAGCCTTCTTGATCAGAACTGACGGTTTACCGATTTCTCGCCAGGCGGCACCACCCTTCGGTCTTCACATGGTATTCAAATCAGGCGTCAAATTTACCATTGGCTCTTGAGACAAATTTGAATGCAATTTCCATTTTATTTGAAATTTGTACAAGTATCGAATATAATTCATATCATTAATACATTTCACAGTATTTTGTATTTTATAAATGATAAAAATACAACATACTCCGAAATAATGTATTTGAAATACAAGATACAAAATACTCCATAAAAAGTTCGTGAAAATACAAAATTAATAATTTATGTAAAATACGCATTAAAATACATGTATTTTCGATACTGCCCATCTCTGCTTCTGTCCCACTTATCCATCATTCACAATATCGTCTATTGAACGCAACTCTGTGGTAATAATCTAAGGGCTGCAGAAATCTAAGGGCTGCAGAAACCTAGTGCAATTAGCAGGGAAAGTACCGAACGCATGTTTCGAAGTGGAACTTCATTAGGATGAGCGGCCCATTGATTCACATTGATCCATATTTTTCTATTATTTGCTCCCATTTTTGCACCCAGAGCATCCAACCAATCACTGAATACTAGAAACGTTATACCCAAGCCTTGTTGTTTGCCGTGTATTGTGTTGGAAGTGATTTGATGTTCTTGAAACACCGTGGGCGTGCTGATTTACCTATTACAAACGGTGATAACTTCTGTGAACCATCAGCGTTTGCACACATAAAAACAGTGAGGCGCTTCCGTTTGCCTCCGTGACGAGTGTCCCCAGTCCTTGCGAGAGTTTTCTCTGGCAGCATATTGAAGAACAGTCCAGTCTCATCGTTTTGAAAATATCGCGGGATTCATAACCTTCAATTATTTGCGAGTAGAGTTGTCTTCTGCCATAAGTTCACAGTGTCCACATCAACCGCCCCACTCTCCCCACACACACGTTTACAAGTTATACCATGCCGCACTAGCGAGAAACGTACGGGACGCGTCTTTACAAACCTAAACAGTATATTATTATTATTATTATTATTATTAAGAAGTAAATATTCTCAACAGAGCCGAGGCACCACAAGTGAGAATGTAATATAGAGAAGGGAGGAGATGAAGCCCGGTACCGGCATGCAGAGATGGGCAAAGATACTCAAATGTAACAGAGATACAAAAAATAAGATTATTTTATGAAAGTATTTTAAAGATACAAGATACAAGATACTTTCATGAAAGTATTTTGAAAATAAAAAGATACAAAATACTTTTATGAATGTGTCTTATAGATACAAAATACAAAATACAAGCTACATCACTGAAAGTATTTTGAAGATACAAGTTACTTTTAACAAAGTATCTTAAAAATACAAAATACGAGATACTCTCATATCAATGTATTTTAAGATACAATATACTTTTATGGTAATTCTGAATATGATCGTTTGTCAGGAAATATCTAAAAATAGTAAATATAAAAAAACCGATGAACATGTTTATTCCTATTAAAGATTCCGATTAACGGTGTTCGCGAAAGTTTCAATTGTTTAATGACTAATATTTCTTAATATAAATGCGTTTTCACATGTTTATGACGCAAAAACACAGGAATTCAACAGCGACAGAACGGAAACAACACTAAATACCACCAGACCAGACTCCAGAAAGACTAAATCACGAGATATGCCACGCAATATCTCCCAATTTACTAGATATATTTCATGTTATTTGATAATTTTACAGATTTTTTTCTTCTTTTCATCACCAAGCCAACCCCCATTAAGTATTCAGATTTGTATTCCATTAATCAAATCAGTCATTGACCTCCCACTCACGTAAATATTTGTAAAACACAATAGCTGTGACCTTTATACAGGGAGGGAGGTATGTATGGAGGGAGGTTCAGTGACCTCGCTTTATCATGTGACAATACAATTTGTCATCAGGCGCAATACATAAACAACAGCACCCAACAGCTGTTGATAATATTTTTGATTTCGCATTTGTAAACAACGGAGCTCGGACGTGAGAGAAAAAAATTAGATTTACATAATTAAAAACATTGCTTTGACAATGGAACACAGTAAACACTTGCTTTGGGATTTAAAGTCGGACATTGACAATGATATTTTGTGACAATGACAAACTTAGGGTTATCACTTGGCACATTTTTTAAATTAAATTTCATACGGCACCCATTGAGACAAGAAAATTTACAATTTTTCACCAAAAAATGAACTAATTATCTAGTGGAGCGGTCGCTCCACCCAGCCAAGTCGTACATTGTACACTTACACTCACTCAACATACCGTAAATGCCTAAAAAAACTGAGGAGCAGACCAAACACTTTTACTGTAAGCATCAAAGTACCATTTTCGGCCTACTGGATCTCAAAAATGGGAAATATCACATTGTTGAGAAATATTTTAATTTGGAGCTATGGCCCACCCTACCAAATATTCCAAATGAGCCAACAATAGATTATACCATTTGCGAGCTAGAGGGCCGTGAAAACCGTGAAATTACATCACTTTCATCTTCTTCTTCTTCTTCAGATGATATCAGGAAACACCGCAATCACCGCCACAGCCTAAACGGCTAAAGCGATCGATCTGAAATTTTTACCACATGTGCACTTTTGGCGTCTGAGGTGCCTTTTTTATAAAACCAACCGAAAGCCGCCATTTTGAACCCGGAAGTGACGTCATATCTTGAAAACGGCTAGACCGATCGGAATGAAACCAGCTCCAAATGATTCAGATGGTCATCTATATGAAATACCAATAGTCAAAAAATAAATGTACTAATACCGAAACCGGAAATGACGTTATAACATGAGGAATCAGACTTGAATCACCTCTTACTGCAATAACTACATATTCAGAAGGCTTATACTTATACAAAACATTTATATAAATACATTCTAGGTGGCAGTGATTTCAGCTGCCATTTTGCTAACCGGAAGTGATGCCATATCTCGAAAACGGCTGGACCGATGGGGAACGAATCTTTCACTTTTCTTCATGGAATATCACTTTAAGCATATTTTGGTACCAAACGCAACTTTTCTTAGTAACCAAATTGGAAATGGCTTATTTTTTTAAAGGAATTTGTCTTTGTCGCTTCGATATGTGTTACAATTTGTTTAAATAAACTAAAAAAAGTTGTGATATCCCCATAAAAAACACTCCGTGTAAAAATACCAGCCAAGTCTCTTCAACTATAAAAAAATAGAAGAAATATAAAAAATCAGCACTGAAAAGTAGTGACATCAAAAAATGGGCCAAGTCAAAACTTAATTTTAAAAACCAAAATATACTTGGCGCATCGTTTTTAAGAGTATTATAGGTATATTATATATATTTATAGGTACACTCGACAATTCAAAAAACGGTATTTGAAAGAAATGGATTGTCTGAAAAAAATGTGGTGCCATCATCTGATGAAGTCTATACATACTCGTCATCTACCTCTAGTAGGTGAGCTCTGATTTCATTGATAATAACAAGGTTTGATTGTCAATGAACCCGACCAGCAGCCAATCTGTTTCGTTCGAATACCGTTTTATGAATTGTCGAGTGTACATTTGATTTTTGGCATATATACTTCTATACTATTTATATACACGATGCGCCAAGTATATTTTGGTTTTTAAAATTAAGTTTTGACTTCGCCCATTTTTTGATGTCACTACTTTTCAGTGCTGATTTTTTATATTTCTTCTATTTTTTTATAGTTGAAGAGACTTGGCTGGTATTTTTACACGGAGTGTTTTTTATGGGGATTACTAATTAACGAAGCAAAAAATTTAAAAAAGGACCAAGTAATAACCATAAGTTTGTCTTTTATCTAATTATGATTAAAATTTCAAATAATTTCGTCAACCCAGTATATGTGAGCAAGTATGTAACTTTCGAATAAAATGTCGTTTTATGAATTGGTTATTTTGTATAACCAAAACGGTTTGGACTTGGCCCATTTTTTGATCACAACTTTTCAATGCTGAAATTTTAGATTTATTTTACTTTCTTCGTAGTTGAAGAGACTTGGCTGCCTTTTTTACACGGAGTGTTTTTTGGGGGATTCAAATGTCTCTAACTTTTTTTCTCTTTCCTCAAATGTTTATAAAAATTACAAATCATATTTGTTCAATTATGAGCTACAGTTTCAGCTCTTTATCTTTTATAGTTCTGTCGGAATGACCTCTCTAACAGAGGCATTTTTTTTGCTACCAGGTATACAGAAAATATGTAAAAGGTTAGAAACAGTGGTGAAACGGAACAATAGGTGAACACAAAGAAAGTCAGAATCGTTGGTATTTCATTATTTTCATATATTATTGAAGGGTAAGTAGCTAAATCTATAAGAATATACCCTGTGGAATTTAGGAGTTTATCGAAAACATATTACATTCAATTGCAAGTATGTACACTCGAAAATTCATAAAACGGTATTTGAAAGAAATGGATTGTCTGAAAAAAATGTGATGGCATCATCCGATGAAGTCTATGCTTACACGTCATCTACCTCTAGTAGGTGAGCTCTGATTTCATTGATAATAACAAGGATTGATTGTCAAGGAACCTGACCAGCAGCCAATCTGTTTCGTTCAAATACCGTTTTATGATTTGTTGGGTACATATTGTAAATTGCATCTCTAATACCGTTCACAATACAATAAACAAAGATTAAATATTCTAATTATTACTAAAAATAACACGATTTCATTGCCAACAAACCATTCTATAAAAACAAGATGTGTGTGCCAATAACAGCAACGCAATTACACACACAGTTACAAATTTATTGTGTTATTGCAACGAAACTAACAAAGTATAACGCCTCTGTCTCGAAATCATAGAAAATTTAAAAACATAGACAGGATGACCAATGAGATAGAAAAATGCATAATAGACCTGGATACTGGACAGTAAAATATTTTTCTCAAATCTTTTACAAAATAAAGACAATAAATACATCAAAACATTCTAACAAAAAAAAAATTGAAATCTTCAAAACACCCAACAATATCGACGCAGTTCTAGTTTGCTTTTAGCAATACCAGTTTATGAAAAATGTCGGGGCTTATAGTCGGCGTCTTTTGGGGGTGTTGATCATCCCTGCAAAAGAAAAAAGCCTCTCTACAGGCGCCGAAGATGGTAATATGGAATTCACTTTCATTTCTTTAAAATGGCGGCCGGGAACACTGCAACCTTGAATTTATAATTATTTACAAAGTAAGTTTACTAAATATCTATTTAAAAGTATAAAGTGGTGAATTTAGTGTCAATTACCATATTTATGACGTAATTTAGCATATTTATGACGTCATTTCCGGTATAGGTAATAGGAAAACAATCTAGTTGATACTTTATGAACGACCATCTGAATTCATAATCCCTATATTTCCGTAAAATCGGTCATGCCGTTTGTAATATATGACGTCACTTCCGGTTTCATTTAGTGGTTCCTGCCGCCATTTCCGGTACCGTTAATTTGTTTATTTATTTTTCACAATTGATTTTTCAAATAAATTGCAGAATGAATACGCAGGAGCTAGTTCAGTTGCAATCGGTACAGGCGTTTTAGATATATGACGTCTTTTCCGGTTTCAGGAATGGCGGCCGAGCACACTGCAATCTTGAATTTATAGTTTGTATTGTCTATGTTACAATGTAAGTTAATTATGTATGTATTTTAAGTATAATTTGTTGAAATAAGTTAAATATTGCGTATTTATGACGTCACTTCCGGTTTAAAAAATAAGAAAATAATTATTTTATTATTGATACTTCATATAGATGACCATCCTAATCGAATGGCGCTAATTTCGTTCTAATCGGTCCAGACGTTTTTGAGATATGACGTCACTTCCGGTTTAAAAATGGCGGCACAAAAAATCACAAGAGGCAAGGTATCATCAGACGCCAAAAGTGCATATGTGGTAAAAATTTCAGGTTGATCGGTTCAGCCGCTTAGGCTGTGGCGGTGACGGCGACCTTTTCTGATATCATCATCAGAAGAAGAAGAAGAAGAAGAAGAAGAAGAAGAAGAAGAAGAAAGCGGTGTAATTACACGATTTTCACTGTCCTCTAGGTCGTAAACGGCATGACTGGTTGTTGTCGCGTGATGTATATGTTGTCAGGTGGGCCATAGCTCAAAATTAAGACATTTTACAACAATGTGAGATTTTCCATTGTTGAGATCCAGTAAGCCGAAAATGCTATGTTGTTGCTTACAGTAAAAGTAGTTGGTCTGCTCCTCAGTTTATATAGGCATTTACGGTATGTTGAGTGACTGTGAGTGTACGGTACGACTTGGCTGAGTGGAGCGACCGCTCTACTAGATCTCGAGCTGGTACGTTCGACCTGGTCGAGTTGTTAAATTGAGCTTCAGCGAAAACATAGAATTCTTCATCTTGGTCTTCTACTGCGTCTTCTGAGGTGGCCGCTTGTCCCGCTGTCCCAGCCATTACAGCATCATCTGCTTCATCGGCAGACCACCTATCTGCTGCGCGGATCAGCAGGTTTTGATAATACTTACGATCTGCTGCAGGTGGAAGCCAGCGAAGCTTGAAATAGGGATGTGTCGGGGTGGAGAGGATGGCCATTTCGTGCTTCTCCACGTCGAGAGCAAAGAAATTCTCTAAACGTGTTTGCACCCCTTTTAGTACACACTCTAGGAGATGGCCGCAATGCTTAAAGGTTGCAACAAAGGTTGCTTAAAGGTTGCAAAATTCTGCACTGAAAAGTATTGATATCAAAAAATTTGCCAAGTCAAAACTTTATTTGAAAATCAAAAAATACTTGGCGCATCGATTTTTTTAGATAATTATAGGTAAACTATATGTATATGTATATTTGATGTTTATTTTATATCTGGCTTATACCTATAAGCTCTTTATATACACGATGCGCCAAGTTTTTTTGATTTTCAAATAAAGTTTTGACTTGGCAAATTTTTTGATATCAATGCTTTTCAGTGCAGAATTTTTAGATTTTATATATTTTTTTTTTAGTTGAAGAGACTTGGCTGGTATTTTTGTGTTTTTTATTGGTCATACTTACAACACACAATCAATGATAAATAATGCTATACAATTTATAATTACACAATATCATGAACCTATGAAATAAAACATACCGCATTATCTAAAAGTCCATAAAAATAAATGAAAACAAAACACAATATTTTTATTGTTAGTGTACTTCCATATTTTTGTCATTTTGTAATCTCTTTAATAAATTATCAATCCCATATGTCATAATATTATACTAACGTAATTTAAAGCATTGACGTGTTTCTAAAGACTCCGATTCTACAAGAGCTGAACTTACTGTGACCTAATAATTCTTCACCTTTACCACCACTCGTACAGCGAAGCTCGATCTTGCGTATATCTAAACCTAGTCTAAGTCTAAACCCAAAGTTATTTGTCAACAGAGAACCGATTTGAAAAACTGGATTCTTCCTCACCCCTGTAAGATCACACAGATATGGAAGTAAGTGACATTATGTGGAAATAACATAATTATAACAACTTATTTTCTGTAATGGAGCAACTTATTTAACATCAGATTCAAGCGAAATGTGTGGTTTTTTTATTTTATCTTCCACGATATTGATTATTTCAAGACTTAGAACATCCTTGAATATTTATTAACGTCCAAAAATAATATAGCAATATATTTAATTATTTATAATTTCAAAAAAAGTGTTTAATTGTGATATTGATGTGGGGAAATAATTTAAATTTGTTGTTTCGTGTTGAATTTTAAATTTTATATCATGAACTTTAATTATAAGTTCTAGATCACCTTTCTTTCTCTGCTGAGGTAGCAAACATCAACAACTGACACCGTGGCACTTGGTTTGACTTGAATGGATATCGCTATCATGGTTTGCATGAGCTTCTTTTTTTTCATTCAGTATACAAAGATGGTTAACACCACAATACAATTTAAATCAAAGTTTTAATCAAAGTCAATAAAATTTTATTGTCTACATTGTTAAGTGGACATCAAAGTATACTATCTAGAACAAAAGTAGTTCGTGCAAACTATGAATTGACTCTAAAATGTATGATAACAATAAGTTACAATAAGTTAGTGAGACTTGACCCTCAAACATGCTCTCCGTGGGAAAAGGTAGCTTATAGAATTGAAATGTTTATTCTTACTTTCTAACGTGCTTTGGTCCTTTTCTGACGATCTCTAGGAGCCACCTTTGAGGGACATGAAAGTCGACTTCGTTTAGAAAATATTGATATTTGATTTGTCTATAGATTTTTTTAAAATAAGAACACACAGTACGAGTTTTTTTCATATTGTTATTGATGATTGTGGTGAGGGAAATCCCACAGGTCATACGAAATAGTTGAAATTGTTAATTTTGTTAAATGGAGTAGATATTTGCGTGGATATACTTTGAGAGACAGATCCAGTTCCTTTGTTTACGTAACAATAACGTTTTGAATCAGGCAACTTATTTAAAACTTCGCTGAACGAGTGGTGGTTGTGAAGGTGAAGTATTATCAGGATATTCAGAACCGGCTGTACCTACATCTGAACAATCCGCAGTAAATTATTCAGATTCCACTAATACTTGCCTGTACTATTAGAAGGAAAAACATAACCACACCTCAAGACACATCTCTACTACATGCTGGCCGGTGCCATCAGACGGGGAAACGTCAATTAGTGAGAAAGGTGTAAAGTGCATATGCATTCCTATTTTTTAGCTTTAGTTTTAGTCCAAAAATGTCTGACTTTTTTGTCTAAAACAACGAAAATCAAAGCCAACAAGAAGACCTGGCCAGCTGTCGTCATGAGAAATAAATACTCATAAAGAAAGTCACTGTGAATTGCTTTAGCCTCAGACAAAAAGTGAAAGAACCAAATGAATCCGAACAAGACGAAGTTGTAGAGGCATACAGTTACGCGGCGACACTCAATGGCTCGATCATTCTTAACATGGCGTTGAACCGTTGGATTGCCGCAATTGCCAACCTCACATATGTACAGAGCGATACGAATATAAAGAGCAACATTTATCAGCATAATCAATGCAGTAGGAGTCAGTACAGTGAGATTAAAGGCAATTCCCGAAGGATAACAAGACCCGCTGGCATTATCATTTGACTCGTAGGCTTTTAACAGAGTGCTTGTCATCAGGATGGTTATTGGAACCAACGGAACGCCCCAAGCTATGGCGAAGACCTTCAACACGATGTGGCTGGTGAGCTTAGCTCCCCCGATGCTGGTCAACCGCTTATATTGCAGAACTGACAAGGAAAGGAACCAAGAAAACATTGCTAAGAAGGAGAAATGACGGAAGACACCAAACGTAATACACAAGGAACTGGTGGATTCGAAATGGACTGTACTGTCCAAGAACCCGAATCCTGCGTTCACTGCCAAGCAGGTGATCATGTGCAGGAGAATCTTGTGTCCGACGTCTTCGAGCCATTCGTCGTACCTCCACGCGGTTAGATAAATACTCAACAAGCCTAACCCAGATAAGAAGCCGTTGACTGTCATCATGATTTTAAACGAATAATACCTCTGCAGGTATTCACTTAAGGTTGTGATGTGGAAGTAGACTTGGAAGTACCCGCGAGTGACGCCCTCACTGTGACCAAGATGATCGCATCTGAACACGTCGAGACCACCACGAGTCGTCCTCAGAGGATCGCAGTTCATGATGGTCCACGTCTCAGATGCGAAGTCATAGGAGGAGACTATGCGCCACTTGGACATGTCCTCCACAGTGTTGTTGACCCACACTTCTATGTAGTCGTCTGACGAGAATGAAGTGTCCTCATCGTTGTGCAGAATAACTTGTATGACATAACCTCCCATGTAAAAAAGGATGTTTCCTTCAATATGAGCAGTATCTTTGTAATTATAGAACATTGTGACTGCAAACCGCGTATTTCTTCCAAGCAATGAATCTGATACAGTGACTTTGACGTCGCCCTCTTGGTCCGCATCTTCTCTGGAGGAAGAGGATTGCATTCCCAAGTTATTCGATGTTATGTTATAAATTGACTCCAAACCAAGAATCGTATTATTCAGGAGTAAGTTGACTACAAGAATTGTGCTATAGCGACCATCTAACATCAACGCGTTGTCTGTCGACTCCGTAACAAGATTGGTATCATTTGGGAGTAAGTTAATGTCTGTGCTGCCCAAACCAGTTGATATTTGTGTTTGTGTATCCGAAATCAACACATTATCTGATGACTCCGTATTTGGGAGTAAGTTGTCTATGCTGCCCAAACCATCAGACATCAACGCATTATCTGAAGTCTCCATAACAAGAATTGTATCATTTGTGAGTAAGTTGATGTCTGTGCTGTCCAAACCATCCGACATCAACGCATTATCTGGTGACTCCGTAACAAGAATTGTATCATTTAGGAGTAAGTTGATGCTTGTGCTGCTTAAACCATCCGACATCAGGGCATTATCATCTGGTGAAACAGAAACAACAAACTTTAACTTCAACAAACAAACTTTGTTTAACATGGCTTCCATCTGAGGAAATATTTCAATTGCCGTGACGCTTTGTGGTATGTACTGAAACCACTCGTTGCGGTACTTCATATCGACTGTGTAAATGAATATATTATCATAATAATTGTTAATTATATCACTCGTAGCAGTCAAATGCGATTCTGTGATATTAGAATTCATTCTGTACGACATGGCGCCCGGCAGGTAGGCTCTGTCTCCGATGATGTTCTGCACAGGATATGTGTTGTCGTATATGTCTTGAGCTGAATCATCGTCATCGCACGGGCGCCAGGTGATGCTGAAGAACTCCACGTCCAGCCATTGTGTGTCTTGTGTCTCCTGCGAGTAGTTCCATTGACACTTGCGCACTGCGACTGTCTGGGTGTCTGGGAGAAGATGGGATTCCTCCCCGTCTGAAACATGGGATTACTTAGTAGCAGCAGATCACTGGGGATGTATAAGGGGAGCCAGAAGAGTTAGTTCCTGCGACTGTCCGAGTGTCTGGGATAGTGATGTAAAATCATGAAAAATTTCATACACATTTTTAAATATTTTTAAAAAAGTGAAATTTAAAAAAAAATGTTTTTAGGACTTCCTGTTACGTAATTTAAGAAAAATAGCACAACTTTATATTTATTAGTTTCTAGATAACACATGAAATATCACCTAAACCTTTCTATTATGGCTCTGTGATATAATAAACATCTTAATTTACTTTTTATAGCTGCATGACGACAACTTTGTCAACTCACTAGAACTGTCGTTAGATGAGATATACACTTCACGAGTCGTCCACAGCCTTCAATATGATAACTCTGTATTGAGAGGGAATATTCAAAAACGAGTTTAATATCTTCTCATTCCAAACATAGAGACACATCTTTCAAAACTATTGAAATATTTCAACATTTACATCACTAGTCTGGGTGCAGAAGGGATTGTTCAATAATTTAGCATCGGTGGCTTGCCAATCAATCAAGGAAGACAGCTCAAATTGACACAAGAGGTCTGAGACTTTTGATAAAATATAACTTGTACAGCCCTTGTTTACAGGTACAAAGCACAATGCATTTTGATATCATTATGATCGTGTATCTTTTATCATTCATTATCGTTTATAATTATGATTAAAATGTAGGATATCGGTTTGAGCGTGTACTCTTTACGTACATAGTCCAGTGGTTTGCCACATGAAAGTTCCTCCTTGTGGGTTGGTAGTTGTCTCCTCCTTACAGATACCCGGGTCGTAATATTCAACCAGTTGGAAGTCGTGGAATGTGATCTCGTCATCGGTATAGTAGACATTCTCAATGACACGTACACGAATCAACAGGTGTTGGTCCGTCGTCATGGAAACATCCTTCACATGCAGAATAGACCTCTCGACTCGGAGGACTTCGACAATATTCTGCAGTAACTTCTCCGTAAACGTGTTCTCAACTGCAGGCTGCTTGCTTCTGAAGACCATGTTGAATCCTATATGTTTGCCGGGTTGGGTTATATGTAAAAAGTCGGTATTATGACTCGTGTTTCTCCTCTGACACACGACGCAAGGAAACTTGAAGTCTTCAGACACGAACGTGACGTCACCATTTGTCAGGTTGATGGCGGCGACGGAGTTCGAAGCGTTGTCAGAAGTTGCGCCGACCTGAGACAAGATAAGACAGCGTGATTTAAGATACAGTTTAAAATTATATCCATTCTATGTGTAAAGGCGAATAGCAGAGTATTGAAAGACTGGCCTTAAGTATACAGGATTGTAAAATTGTCTACTCACATTGTTGTGAAATATTTTAGATTAGAACTTAGAACGAAAATACCACACATGCGGCACATGATGCATGCATTTAAGTTTCACAATTGTATTGTCTGTGTATTTATCTATGTAAATCTCTTATCTGTCACTAAATGCAACTCTTTATTACTGCAAATTTATATGTGTGGGTGTGTGATAAGTATTATTCCACCTGTACCTAGGTGGCAAGGTGTTGTGGACAGGTGTTACAAATTGGCGATGGACGCAAAATGGAATAATGGGTGGTCCTACATTCACTTTACAATAACTTTATCTGGGATGAGCTGCTACTAACCTATGTATTTTTTTAAAACATTCTACTGGCGTCAGTTGTGCTTTTCATGCATTTTGTCTTGACTGAAAATAATTATAAAAAAGTTAAATAATTGATTGCATTGTGGCGTAATTTGATCCCGCCATGCATGAAGAGGATAGGAGAACGACTTTCGTGAAATTGCACGCGCTTAATTCTTCATCTCCGCTGTTGATGGTGCGGACGAGCAGGGCATTACAACTCCTCTATTGAATGCAAGCTTGTAATGCGTTGGCGTCTATGTTAAGAGATTCCTGTTATAAGCCAGCTCGTGATGCACAATCCTAGCTACAGCGTTGTCACTATTAATCATTCACAGTCAGGGCCCAACAACCCCAACAATCCTTCACATGCAGAATAGACCTCTCGACTCGGAGGACTTGGACATCGTCAATTTGACGTCAATTTGACGAGTAGAATGGGGCGGAGTTAACTCCCCCCACTCCTCCCGGCAACCAACTGTGGGCAAAGTTCTAACGGCCAGCAGGGATGCCGTAAGATTCCTGCAGTAACTTACGTGGATAAAAGCGTTAAAAATTTTATATTGTTTTAATCCAAGTTCATTTATGAAGTATGTAGGCAAGGTGGGAAGCCAGTGGCTACTCAAAGCAGAAAAATGCGTTGATACCAGGCTTTTGACAGCACGGGAAGCTGAATATTTCTTACTCTCTAGATTTGTGTAAGCAATCTATAGTTATACCTACTAAATAGAAATAATTCACTGGTGAACGTTATTTTTATTACGGGTGTTCATTATTCACGGATTTATTGATGATTTGTTGTTTATTTCTACATACCTACCTATACCCACCCACTTACCTACAAACAGATTGTTGGTGGTATTTTTTACTCTCAGGTCTAAACTAGAAGTACATTATTTTCGAGAGTCAAGTTTATGATAATAGGTTTGTAGGAAATAAAACAAGCAAATAAAACGTGGTCTAGTATATGAACTGCAAATTTAAAAGATTTGACCTCCGGTGGGAAATTTGACCTCCGGTGGGAAATCCCACCGGAGGTCAAATCTTTTAAATTTGCAGTTCATATACTAAACATCATCCCATCTGAGATTGTCAGATTATTTCTACATTTCAAAAACGTGGTCTCTTTGCCAACACGCATACAGCCGTTCATCCCACCGAATTCTTATAATTCTCTCTTTTCTCACAACAAAGTTACTAGATAATCCATGAAATGTTATTCAGGGAACCTTTGTGCTGATGTTACACCCCGACACAACACATTTCGTTGCCATTTTCGTCACTGTAATACGATTTTTGCATCAATCGAGCTGACTTCCCTATGTAATTCTATAGCGCGCGGCGAGGATCTTGCCCACAATCATTTTCCCGCCGCTCGGTCACGTGACTCGTGACGTATCAGTGGGCGGAGAGTTCTAGTCGTCAAATTGACGTAATTCAACGTAACACTTTCTTCTTCCTTCTTTCTTAAACTCACCAGTCTTGTCTCGCCATCGTAATACTCAAATCGGCTTATTTTATGTATCTGGTTGTAAGGAACCAAACCGCTTTTGCACAGTTTCTTGTCGGATTCCAAAAGACCGGTGTAGTTAAATAGAAGGAAACATTCGTCGCAGTTAGCTTTGCAGACTTCCATCATCCCCCGCCAGTCATTGTTTCTGTTCATCCAGAACTCCTTTGCAGACGCGTCCAGTGCGGTAATGTGGTCGATGCAGGAGTACAGCAAGGTGGACGCTGTAATACATCACAGTACCATCAGATCGGTTGTTAATTAGAAACAGTAAATTAACTACAGTTTACAGTTCCAGAATTATTGAATAGAATTGTTGAATTGTTGAACTCTTGCTAGTTGTAGCATGGATTGAAAGCGTGAAATATTGCAAGTTTACATGTCTAGATGTAAACAAACAAAACATTATTATTGTGAGATGAATAGTTTACAAGTTATTGATATAGAAAGATTGACGAAAATGTCCGAATTTTAAAATTATTGTAGAATCACTGTTGATTCCAAAAAATCATTGTTGTGGACTTGCCACGCATGACTTTTTCCACCAAAATGCCACATGAAATTTCATGTTAATATTTTATAAATGAAAATTTTAATTTTGTCGGGTAAAAAGTGTATTTGTCCTTATTATTTGTGTTGATAGTTATAAATGTACGATACATTTTTTTAATGAGACTTATCGACCAGTCCATTTGTCCATGTAATTCGTAGCGTTCCATATTAAACACTAAATCTAAATCAGTAATATTGTAGAAAGTAGTTATCTCGTAGTTACTTATTGAGTGGATAGTATTGTACCTGGTATGTTCGAAGTGCCAACGTTGTATGCAGAGATTTGTTCTAGTAATTATGCGTAGGTATATGTCAACTAGTCTCGAGCCACTTACTATTCAGGTGGATTTGACGTTTCGTATCGACGTAATGAATCTGAATTGTGTCTTCCGCCGGATGGTTGGCGTTGCAGATGAGAATCTTGCCTTCATCCGCCGCAGTCACGCGCCTGGTGATGGTCTGAGTGATCGACTGGTCATCGCGATTGAATCTCCACAGAGTGTTGAGCGGCGTGTCGTCCACGTTGTCGTCTCGGATGAGTTCGTCGTTCACGAGGGCAGGCCTGTTGTCGACCTCTCCCAGAGTCCACCGGATGTTGGTCACAGGGCGGCTGTTGAGCGCTGAACACGTGGCGGTAAACGTGAATCCATCCGCGTCTTCGTTCAACTTAAATGTCAGATGTTTCCTTCGCGGTGGATCTGCAAGACAAGTCCTTTTTCAATTACACTGCGGGTACAATAATACGAAACAAAAAAGAAATTAAGCAATTAAGAAATTAAGAAATTAATTAGGTAGAAATTAAATTTAACAATAAATGAAATATTTCTTGGCTCTAATTATATATTATATAATTATATATATATATATATATATATATATATGATAAGATAGATTTTCGCAGTTGTTATTATATAATGTCATGCTCCGAAACGACATTTCCGAAACGTCGGAGTTGATAATAGTTTCTATAACGCAGTATTATACCTTAAAGCATGACATTATATATATATATATATATATATATATAATTAATACCAACTGCAAATTGAAAATATATATATATATATTATATTATATTATATATATTATATTTGGGAACAACAGTATCTTATAGTATCTTCAAAAGGGAAAATCACACACTCTTGTAAGATATTTTGATTTGAAGCTAAGTCCCAGCCTACCACGTTTTACAACATGCCAACAATATTAAAATAGGATAACGAAGAGACTGAAGAAAAAGAAGAGTTAGAACCAGATATTTCTTAGCCCGGCGACCCAGCTAAGAAATATATCTTTAGTGTTCGCTGGTTAGACAATTAATTGTCTACCCCCTCACCCCAAATTAATTGGAAACAGAGTTAGCTCAAATAAAAATAAAATTTAAAAACAACATTTTTAGTGCCAGCGAATATTTTCTGCGATGAGAGTATTGTTTGCTGCTTTTATATCATTTTTGTGTGTGATTAGAATGTTATTCTGGAGTAAAAGTTTTGTGTAGGGATTCCAGATACTTACAGGAAACGATGATTGAATCCGTGATATTGACACTGGCTGATCTTGGAGAATAAGTCCAAAATGCGACGCCAGAGACGCCAGGGAAATCCACAGACACATTGAACAGCTGAACTCCACAGTCTCCTTGTCCAAGACCGTCGCCGTAATACGCGTACTCGGCTGTTCTCGTGTCGTCCGTGAAGTGCGTCCAGTTGTAGATGAGGAAACTGCATCCACGCAGAGCGTACGATGTGGTCTTATCCAGGCGATATACGCGGGTCGCATTTTCTCCAGGGAACACGAAGATATCTCCAGGAGGCTCGGCGGTGAAGTACAGCTGCTCCTCGTCACCTGAAAGAATACTCGAGGGTTGCTCCAAATGTCCCTGTCGATTCGATTCAAATCACAAGGAATCACTGCACGATGGAGTGGAACTAAGACAAGTTACTTAACATTGAAACACGTGCTGTATGTGTGCAACCTTGTCGTCACTCTCTCCTGATACTAGGAAAACGCTCAGTGTAACGCGTTGATGAGCGAGCACTGGTATACGTACGTGTAAATTCTTCAACAGGTATTCCGTACCAAACGCACAGAAACATATATACATCCACATTGAATAGGTCATTTAAGAAAGTCAGTGCGCATGATTAAAAAACTGACAGGTCCACAGCCGTCTAGTGTGTAGTGTCTATTTGGTGTGTATGTTAAAAATGAACGTGTTTTCGAGAATGCTGTGGGTGGAGTGACGTCACGACACCAAAAATAGGGATCTGCGCATGCGTTAACAACTTCTGTGCCACAAAAGTTCTGCACATGTGCAGAGTCACTTTTTCATCTCAAAAGTGACACTGCGCACGAGCAGAACCACTGTGGCACAGAAGTTGTTCAAGAAATTGCACCGTGTAAATGGGGCTTTAAATGGCCTATTGAAATATTGAAATATTGAAACTTTAGAACAGCAATCTATACACTTTGTTTCCTACATAAAGCAAATCAGATCCATTTGGCAGTGGAAACATTCATTTGATATGTCATTTCTGACAGTTATCAAAAATGTCAATAAGTGCATTGTGTTCTTGACTGATTGGGCTGAAAATTTGTAAAATAAGAGATAATGTTGGTCTTAATGATCATGCAAAATATGAGTTTAATCAGATTTACAGAAGACTATTTGTTTGGTCAAACGGTCGTGTATAGCTACAGGCAATTACAAATTAAGCATACAAATGTCAGTAAAATGTATATTACTCTTAAAGTTCATTAAAGGTTTGTCAAAATACACTTATAATGCTGGTGCCAATGGCATTGCAAAATTTGGTGATGATCGGTCAACCAATTCCAGTTTTATTGGCACACAGAGTTGACGTTTCTTTCATATTGCCAAGCCAAGTACTTACTACTAACTACAAATCAAGTTTCCGATGAAATTAATGGATCGATTTTGCTGAAAATCATTAGGTTTCTGCAGTGGATAGTAATGAATCTTTTGTGAAAAAAATTGGCCAGATCCATGACTTCGTTTAAAATGTAATGCGAAATACACAGACAGACAGATAAAAAAAAAACAGAGATTCGAGCCATAAGTTTCAAGTGGAGTCGCTCGCTACGCTCGCTTGATTATATGAGGAGCTCGTCACGCATCACAAATATCAAACAACCCAGATGAAATACATTCACATTAATAACAAGAGATAAGTCGTCTACATTTATGTTAGAAACGTGTATAACTAATATTCAGAAGTTTATAGTTTAAAGATATTCCACTACTTGGGTTGTGGAATCCATTTCACATCAAGCTTTGATTGCTGTTCAGAACGTCTTTGGAGCCTATAGAGACGGCGGCAGCAGAAAACCATAATGCTACAAAGTAGAAGACAAGACTAAGCATTGGATATAGATAAGGATAATGATCTTCCATGATTACAGTTTCGAGGATGTTATAAATTTCACCTACCTCGCCCCACCGATGGCTGCCACCTTAGCGCGGTGGTGGGGTTTGTGTTGGCCAACGATCCATTGCAGCTACGCCGGCGAGCATATGCTCATGTGTAAGGGTTACCCATGCCGGACAGGTCAGTGGTAAGGTCCAGACAAAGAGCAGCCAGGGTCGGCCTAACCATGTCCTCCCTTGAATTTGCGGTTTCCTCCCCTCCCCTCGGGCCGGCCTTCCCCCTCGAGATGGTGATCCCCCTGAAATCGGGTTCCGCCGGCCCGAATCCTCACACCCCCCGGTCCGTCCCCATTCCTGCCTGGCCTCTCCACCAGTGTTGGACTCCCCCGGATCGGGCCCGTTAGGTCGACCTCTCCCCATGTCCACCACTTATATCAACAAAGTTAAATGCAAAAATGCAAAAATTAATGTGCGCAATATAACCTCGTCGTTGACGCGCCGTTAAACCACAATAATCTAATCTATCTAATCACCTACCTCGGCTCCAACATTACCCGTGAAAATGAATTGTCTCAGATAGTCCAGAAGCGAATAACAGCGGCAAACCGAACCAACTTCGCAATCTTGCCCATAATGAAATCTATAAAGGTACACATAAATACGAAATTCCGACTTTATTGCGTGGACTATATCGGGCAAGGCTGCTGTCATGCTGGACATTGTCGAAGAGGAATGCTGAGAAGAATATACGTGCCGGTGAATGATGGAAGCGAATGGAGGGCACGAACTTCGAGTTGAATAATATCTACAAAGAGCCAAGACTATCACAACACATCAAGATGCTCCGCCTGAGATGGGCAGACACGTGGAACGTACGCCAGATAAAAGGGTACCGAAAATGGCTTTGTATGTCCAGTCAGGCGGGAGAAGACCAGTTGGGAAACCAAAAGCCGATTGATCGACAGCGTGGGGAAGATGCAAAGGAAAGGAACTGGAGAAGACTTGCAAAGGAGAAGGACGTCTGGAGACAGAAGATTGAGGAGGTCACAAGACTCGATTTGGGCTGTAGTGCCATCGAAAAAGAAGTAGATTCCACTATTTGATTTCTACTAAAGCATTGAAAAACGCAGCAAAATTGAGTTGATGTGCTCAACTTGAACATTTTGTAAGTCCGGTCATAATTCAATAATATAAATGAAAACAGCCCCCGATTCTTTAATATTCATTTGATCCGATACATGGCGACACCGTCCAGTAGTTTAGAGAATTGTAAATCCGTTAAATTGTGCTCAAATGTTTTCCCCTCGATATAAAAATAATTTCGCTTCTACCGATGACATATAAAGCTACTAGTAGTAGCTTTATATGCCATTGGCTTCTACTTACCATCAGAAACTTGAAGAGACAGTTTATCGTAAAGCCATTTACTTGTGTTTGCCCTGACACGGCAATAGATGGCGCCACTGTACCCAGGAGGGAACCCTGTCATCTCCACGCCGCAATCTCCAGTCTCAAGTCCTGAGCCGTGGTAGACATTGTTACCATCTGGATGAGAAGCGTTGCCATCACTCAGGTCAATCAGACCAACGTCGTCTCTGTAGAACTGGCATGCGACCAGACTCCTGTCCGCGTTGCAAGTGATGACCACTGACTGGTTGGAGTCGATGAAAACGTAGTACTTTGGTTGTATTGTGATAGAGAGTGGATCAGAGCCTGTGGGAAGATACAAGCAATAGAATATCTAATAAATTGACATTCGACCAGACTCTTTTCCGCGTTCAAGTGATGACTACTGACTGGTTGGAGTAGATGAACCTGGAGTTCCTTCATTGAATCGTGACAGAGGGTGGATCAGATAAATCAGATAGGGTGGGAAGATAAAAGAAACACAGACTAGTAGAAACGTTGGCCATCATTGGATGGATGGGGGGGGGGGGGGGGAGGGGGGCAAGGCACCAGGGCGCTTTTGGGATTTTACAGAATTAAAAAGTGATTCTGGTGAACTAATCAGCTCATAATAAAACGAACAATCCCCCATTTTTTGCCACGCAGATGATTTTTTGAATTGAAAAAATTTAACACTAATTCGGAGGCGCTAAACGTCTTCCTTTTCTAATTGAATGAGGTGGCAGACTGTTTGAGTGGAAGAAAATAATTATCTCCTCCCCCCCACCCTACCAGCGTGGTTTCTTTTTATAATTTATTGACTAAATTTGTGTTAGTCATAACTGCAGACAAACTTTAAATGACAAAATATATCACTGACAGTTGCCCTTAATTATTTCGTTATGGAATCATAATCATTTTCTCCCCCCTCATACTACAAATGTGGTTTCTTTAATTAATCATTAATTCAAAAATAAAGGCAACTTATTCTACGTCTGTGTACGACTGGTTGACCCGATAGAGGGTAAATTTATCAGGACATATAGAGGGGACTATACTCTGAATACAAATCATCTGAGAACAGTGATTGAGCGAGTGAATCCCTTTGACAGGACACGGACACTTTTTTCTGTTTCTGGGACACGTTTTTTCTGGGATCGATCAGACAGATTAAATTAGATTATTAGGGTTTAGCGGCGCGTCAACGACGAGGTTATTTTGCGCACATAAATTTTATACTTTAAACTTTGTTGAATTAAGTGGAGGACATGGGGAGGGGGTCGACCAAACGGGCCCGATCCTGGGGAGTCCAGCACTGGTGGAAAGGCCAGGCCGGAATGGGGACGGACCGGGGGTTGTGGAGATTCGGGCCGGCGGAACCTGATTTCAGGGGGATCACCAACTCGAGGGGGAAGGCCGGCCCGAGGGGACCGCAAATAACCACGATAAGGTGGCAGCCGTCGGTGGGGATCGATCACACATTTTGTACACATGTAAGACCACGAGACCCTAATATGTTCAAAATCAGTCAATAGGATAAAGTTTAAAAAAATTGAGTCTGATTTGTTGAGACACCAAAATGATCCGATCAAGTTTAAATGTGCTAGTTCATTAAGACTAAGTAATGTTCCATTACGTTAGCAAGTTCCAACTCCAAATCCTCTTCAGGGCCCGGATTCATACAGCTAGCTTTCTTCCCCGGAAGAATAAATAGTTTACCCCACTTTTGTGTATCTAATAAGCAATGAAAAAAGGGGGTTTATTTTTAAAAAAACGGAGAAAAAGCTTTGTGAATCCGGGCCCAGAGGTAAAAGTTAAAAAAATGTATGTTCATTTTTTGGAAATCTAAATTGATCACATCACCTTGAATGGCCACCAAGATCAACAATTTATAATATGCTACAAAATTCAGACAAAACATTCAAGATCTTATTTGTAAGTGTATCCGTCTAAATTCAACCATTTAAAGTATATAACGAAAGCAAATTTAATGAAAGTATCAGCACCATGGCCACTGCATTCACTGCATCACTGCATCTCAGATATTTCTCTGTCCAGAGTATAGCTATATCAGGACGTATCTCGTTTCTCCCAACGCGTTTCACTTAGCGTTTTCCTAGATATAATAAGCACTCACTCTGAAACTGGATGACACGGACTAATTCCAGGGGTTTATTATTGTACCCAGGGTGTTCAATCATGCACATGAGCGTCTTGTCCACATCAGCCGAAGTCACTCGTCTGCTGATGATCTGAGTGATCGACACTTTCGAGTCGTTGAATACCCACTTGGAGCTGAGAGGAGAGTCGTCGTGGTCGTCTTTTCTGATGACGTCACTGTCCAGGGTCCACGTCATGGTAGAAACAGGGATGCTGTTCACTGCAGAGCACGTCGCATCGGCGACGTGTCCATCGGCGTCCGCTGTCACTTTAATACCAAATACAGTTTCTTGCGGGACCACTGTAACACGTCCATTGTAATCAGTATCGAGACTATAGAGCACAGGGCACCAGTCTTCATTGTATGTTAGTTACATGGATATACATAAAATATTTAATTTAGCAACCCTTACAGCTCGATCAGAAAATCAATTTGACCTGTTGTGTCTGGAAAAACAGAGAAAGTTCCCAAAAGTGACGAACGGAGACGCTCGCTTAATAAATAGTTATCAGAATCGTCAAATTGCTTGTGAAATTTTGTAAAAAAAAAGAGAGATAACAAGATAATGTGTTCTATTAATCTAGATTTAAATAATGATTTTTGAAGCCAAGATGGATAAAACATCGTGAAAGTAAGCATTTAGGACTGAGTCGAAACAAGTTAATTACTTGTTTGTGCGTTTAAGATATTAGTAATTTCATTTCAGATACTTTACCTGGAACTATGATTTGATCCATTAACACGACACGACTTGAAATTGGAGAATCTGTCCAAAACGTAACACCGGTCCATCCACCTCTAAATTCTCCCATGGAGTCGTCAAATTGCATTCCACACACTCCGTCCTCCAGTCGGCCATAAGCCGAGTGATTCCAAGCCCTCAACCTGTGATCGTCCTTCGTGTGTGTGGAAGTGAAATTGCATCCCGCCAGCGTGTAATTTGTCGGTGCGACGAGCCGATAGACTCGGGTCTGTGCTGTAGCTGGCTCCAGGATCATGTCTCCAGCTGGCTCAGCCGTGAAGTACAGCTGAGTCTGGTGGCCTGAAGAATAGAGACATGACTGACGGACGGGTACGGGGGATGCCCGAATAGAGCTTTGCGATATATTTCTGAAGAAGCGAATGGAAGCGAACGGGAATCGTAACGGTTCGTCAGACCGATTTTTTGAAATTTTGTCTTCCCACTAAATAATTTTAAAAAAATCAGATAGTAACGACCCATTACAGCTAATATACTAAATAATGCCACTGTTACATAGCTAACTTCACACTGTCACCTTCAAATATATGATAACCTGAGGTTGGTACTACTGACGACCTTGCTAGGATTCCACTTGCCAGATCTCAATCAGTCACTCTGCCTCATTTCTGTTCTACCTCTCTTCAGGGATTGACCTACCATTAACCTTGCTATTATTACTAATAAACATCACTTCTTGTATTCATCATCATCATCTTTTATTTAACATTGTAATCCGACATCATCTGGCCTTACCACGGACACAACAACTGGCGACGAGGATATTTCAAGAGTTTAATTATTTGTGCATTATATTTTGTTAATATTGAGTCATAATTTCGTCACACAATGCCGAAAGAGGAAAATGAAGAAAAAGGGAATCTGCACATGGCCGGCAACACATACGGTAAGCTGCAAGAATTCAATAAATCTTCTTCTTGGCCAATATACAAGGAAAGGATGGAATATTATTTCCTAGCAAATAAAATCACCGAAGTAAAACTCAAGAAAGCTATTTTTCTTACCTCGATGGGAGAATGGGCCTACACTACACTCAGGAATATTTGCAGTCCATCTGATACCACAGAGTTAGGATTTGATGAAATATTCAAGAAGATGACTAATCACTTCAGTCCGCCACCTAATGAAATTCTGCAGAGGTATCTATTTAACCAATGTGTACAGGAACAGGGCGAATCCCTGGCTCAATTCACAGCTAGGTTAAGGGCGGCCTCAGAACATTGTAAATTTCTTGATCTTGATAACATGCTCCGGGACCGATTGGTTTTTGGTGTTAAAGATGAAGCACTAAGGTTAAGATTCTTACGAGAGATCAATTTAACTTTTCATCAAGCCCATACAATGGCAATAGCGGCGGAAACAGCTGGGCACAGCGCCTCAGCCATGAAAGAAGTGAAGAATAGTACACCTGGAGGCAATCTGCACAAGATGCAGACTACCTACAAACCTGTGGAAACAACATGTTACAGGTGTGGTGGTGAGCATACATCAAAGGCATGCAAGTATGCTTTATCAAAATGTACTTTCTGTCAAAAGGTAGGCCATCTACAACGCGTCTGTTTCGCGAAGAAGAGGAGAGAGAAGCCGCAGCAGCAGAACAAGAAGCAACCGACGACTTTCCAAGCGAGGTATGTCAATCTGTATTCTGCTAACATGGTGCTCGCAGTCGACAAGAAACCCAGCGTAAACAACGCGCCTTTCAACGTCGATTTGGAACTTGATGGGCATCCCATCAAAATGGAAGTGGATTCCGGGGCCACACGCTCCATTATCAGTGAATCTATTTACAAGAAGGTCTGGCCGAAACACCATCGACTAGTCCAAGAAGCCGTTCTTCTGCAGACATGGTCCAAGCAGAGACTCCGAATTCTGGGGTCAACAGAAGTAACGGTTGAGCACAAAGGCAAATTACACACCCTGTCACTGCTAGTAGCAGAGGGGGAGGGACCGAGTTTGCTGGGCCGCAACTGGTTCGAGCCACTCGGAATCCACATAGAGGGGGTTCATCAGCAGGAGATACCAAACCTGGGTGAGTACGAGACAATTTTTTATGCACCTGGGACCTATAACGGACCGCTAGCTACCATTGAAATAGAACCCAACTCAAGACCTGTCTATTTAAAAAGTAGACCGGTACCATTTGCCATTCGAGAGAAGGTTGATGCTGAGCTGACGAAGCTGATCGAACAGGGGGTTCTGGAACCTGTTCCTCATTCAACCTGGGCAACACCGATAGTTCCAATCGTCAAGCCCGATGGATCTATTCGCCTTTGTGGCGACTACAAAGGTACAGTAAATTTTATCAATTAAGACTGATACCTCTCCTTTACCCACTGCTAGTGAATCATTTGCATCACTAGCTGGAGGCCGATTCTTTAGCAAGTTAGATCTGGAGAACGCATACACCCAGGTTAAGGTGGATGACGCGTCTGCCAGCCTTCTGACACTCAACACGCCGAAGGGACTGCTAAAGTGTCATCGTCTGGCTTTTGGAGTAGCCTCAGCGCCTGGTCTATTCCAACGACTGATGGAATCTCTCCTGGCAGGACTCAGGGAGTGGCAGTTCTGTTGGACGACATCCTCATCACGGGGAAGGACCTGGACGAACATTGGATTCGGGTACGTTAGGTGTTGAAGCAACTTTCAGATGCAGGACTACGGCTGAAACGCAGCAAATGTTCATTTTCGGCGAAGTCTGTCCATTTCTTGGGGTACCGAGTGGATGCATCAGGCATACTTCCCACCACCGAGAAGTTTGACGCCATACAAAACGCGGCAGACAAGAAATCTCTACAAGCATTCCTAGGACTGCTGAATTTCTACGAGCGGTTCCTGTCAAACAAAGCTACCGTGTTAGAACCATTACACCGGCTTCTGGAATCGACCAATAAGGTATGGACATGGTCAGCTATTCACCAAAACGCTTTCAATAAAGCTAAAGACTTGTTGAAATCAGATCAAGTATTGTCACACTATGACACGACAAGACCACTGACACTTGCCTGTGATGCCTCGCCGTATGGCGTGGGGGCCGTTATTTCGCATGTAATGGACGACGGATCTGAAAGACCTGTAGCTTTTGGATCGCGCACACTTCACAAACATGAACGCAACTATGCGCAGATAGACCGTGAAGCTCTAGCAATAATTTTTGGCTTGACCAAGTTCAGAAATTATTTGTATGGTCGTCATTTTGTGATCTACACGGATCACAAGCCATTACTGGGAATTCAAAGGAGAAACTCTGCACCTTTCCACGCTGCAACGAACGTAAAAGCTGAACGAATGGTGCAAACTCTCAAGCAGATGTTGAGGAAAATCGACATAGTCAACTGGGAATCGAAGCTGAACACCACACTCTTCGCGATCCGTACTACGCCTCGAGCTTCCACTGGAAAGAGCCCAGCCGAGATGCTTATGAATCGCCGACCGAGAACCTTGTGGAGCAGACTTCATCCAGAGACACTACCAGTTCAAGAGAGCATGCCACTAAACCCCGTAGTTTTATGTTGCAGCAACCTGTTTCAGTGAGGAACTACGTAACGGGAGCACCGAAGTGGTTACCGGCCATCGTTACACAGGTGACCGGTCCACTCTCATACCAAGTCACTACGACCGATGGACGGTTGATGTCACGACACGTCGACCAGATACTCGCCCGACTGGAGAAGCAACCAGCAGAGCCAGTACCAAAGCCGATTTCTCGACTGCCGAAGCAGCCAGCCGAACAAATCCCAGACCGGACCGCTCAAGACTTCCTCGGGGCCAGACCTCGCAGAATCAAGAAGCGTCCAAGAAGATTGGAAGACTAATTTATTTTCTTGCATTTCAATTTCCACTGTTTTCAATTTTGTACAATGTATTTTTTGCAATATTGTACTAAATGTATAATTTTCAATTTTAACTAGGGGGAGGACTGTTACATAGCTAACTTCACACTCTCACCTTCAAACATAATGATAACATGAGGTTGGTACTACTGACGACTTTGCTAGGATTCCACTTGCCAGATCTCAATCAGTCACTCTGCCTCATTTCTGTTCTACCTCTCTTCAGGGATTGACCTACCATTAACCTTGCTATTATTACTAATAAACATCACTTCTTGTATTCATCATCATCTTTTATTTAACATTGTAATCCGACATCATCTGGCCTTACCACGGACACAACAGCCACACACTGGAGTACTTTATGAACTGAGATACGACCTCAAAGTGTTAAATACGATATTTTTAGTAAACTAATCGTATTTAACACTTTGAGGTCGCACCAGAGGTCATAAAGTACTCCAGTGTGTGGAATTATTTAATCTATTAGGCTGTATGTAATGAGTCGTTACTATCTGATTTCTAAAAATTATTTAGTGGAAAGACAAAAATTTTAGATAGATTAGATTATTGTGGTTTAACGGCGCGTCAACGACGAGGTTATATTGCGCACATTAATAATTGCATTTTTGCATTTAACTTTAATGATATAAGTGGAGGACATGGGGAGGGGTCGACCTAACTGGCCCGATCCGGGGGAGTCCAGCACTGGTGGGAAGGCCAGGCCGGAATGGGGACGGACCGGGGGGGGGAGGGGGGGGGGAGGCTTCTGGCCGGTGGGACTAGATTTCAGGGGGATAACCATTTCGAGGGGGGAGGCCGGCCCGAGGGGACCGCAAATTCAAGGGAGGGCATGGGACTAGGCCGACCCTGGACTGCACTTGGTTGGGACCAACTCGCTATGCAAGCCGGTCCCTTAAGCCCCACCACCGCGTCAAGGTGGCAGTCCATTGGTGGGGAAAAAAAAAAAAAAAAAAAAAATTTTTTTTTTTTTTTTTTTTTTTAGAAAATCACTTTGAAGAACAGTGCGTTTTTTGTTTGCTTCCCCAGGCCTCTTAACTAATATGCTTGTTTAATAAATAATTTCCTTGTGCATCATATATACACAAGAAAAAGTGTGCAAGAGGATCTAATTACCAAGTATAGATCCACTCAATAGATGTGAGTTAGCCCTATCTTTAATTTGGCGAGTTGAAAAAATACAGACATTTTTCTAGTAAATATTAGATTTTTACTATTTTCCGCCGATAGATTCTAGCCAATATCTAATATAATGTGTATTATCCATTAAGGAATTTAACAGATTTTTCTACCCGGATGTTTTTAACGATTTTACATCAAAATCTACATAATTTTCCCCTTACCTCAAGTGTTAAAATTTCCTCATAATATTCTGAAGAGATTTAATTGAAAACTTAATACAAGTCTAGAGTTACAAGTTACAATTGACATTTATTTCATGAATCTTTTACATTTAAATGTAGTTGAAATGTCGAAAACATTATAATACAATTTGTTAATTTCAATAAAAAAATTTCGGCGATCTCCACTAGGGCATCCTATTATAACATTGTCTTATCTCTACTAAACTTAGAAATAATTAAAGCTCACCCCTGAAACCGTAAGACAATTTCTGCAGAAGCAACTGTTTTTATTTTAATTTGAGCGTAAAAATCAATATAAAATGGGTACTAAAATTACTCAAAAGTTACTGATGTTTCATCATTCAAGACGCCCCACTATCCAGACGGTTATGACGAGAAAATTTTGAGACACATCGACACGACTGGCTATTTGTGTAGATTATATTTTGAACATAAAATTACCGGTTTCCTTATAAATGAGTATGAGAATTTGACCAAGACTTCTGGAGTAGATCGTGTTCTGTAGGATACAGGTATGTCATTGTAAAGCCTAGCACCTTGAACAAAAAGAGATTGTATGGTTGAAGTTTTGGCTTTAAAATCAATACAAATATTATTACTTGTACTAGCTCTAGTACAATGAGCAAGTATAAAGTATAAAGGTAAAAGATTATGAACTATTTTATAAATAAAAATGATTGCTGCTAGTCTCACTCTTTCTTTAACATTTAAGAATTGAAGCTCGTTCAACATGAAGTTTATTGGAGTGAGTCTGTCAACTTTGAGGATAATGCGCATAGCTCTATTTTGAAGCTTTTGTAACAAGTCCATGTCAGAATTGTTAATACTTAAAAAAAGGAGTGGCACAGTAGTCAAAATGTGGTAAGATAATCGTATTATACATTTAGTCCATAACGATAGAGATTTGCTCACACGTCCCATAAAACCTATTTTCTTGGAAATATTTTTATAAATTATGTAATTTATATGGGGACCAAATTTCAGTTGGCTATCAACTATTACACCTAAATACTTCATCTGTTGAACCATTTCAATTTCGACACTGTCCAAAATTTTATGTTAAGTAACTCCATTCTTTCTAATTTTAGGATCTGTGCTAATCAATAATGATTTACATTTAGTACAATTCAGTTTCAACTTGTGTTGATTTAGCCATTCAACAACCCTTTCCAATTCAATATTAATTACATCAATGACATCATCATAATTATTTTCTGCAAAATATATAACTGCATCGTCCGAAAACAAATGAAAACTACAATATTTAAAAAGTTTAAGCATGTCATTTATGTATATTAAAAACAGGGGGGGGGGGGGTACCCCAAAATACCATTCCATTTAACTTTCTGCACACGATTACTAAGATATGACTGGAACCACTTTAAAACATTTCCACCTATTCCAATAAATTCTAATTTCTTTAATGAAATGTCTCTGTCAATAGCTTCAAATGCACGCTTAAGATCTAAGAAAACATCTACAACTTTCTTCCCTTTGTCCATTTCCTCCTTCCAATCAGACATACACATTGAACTGCAGACTCGCAAGAGTGATTATTCCTAAAGCCAGATTGCTGGTCACATAACTGATTATTTACATTCAAGAAGCGATATAAATCTTTATGAACTACCTTCTCTAGAACTTTCTCATATACTCTCATATACATATACTTCATTGATGAAGTATTCACGGCTCAAATTTACTTCTGATTCAGATTTTATACAAAAAAAAAACATGATGCACATTTATGACATATGCATGATTATTATTTTAATTTTTACTATATAAATATCAACGATCAAGATTTCATCTCTTTAGATGACTTAAAATATATAGGTGTAGTACAACCCGAAGATACACAAATATGATCATTTTTAATCTATTGTCAGTTTTAAGTTAACTTGATATACAAAACCAAACATTGAGAAATTAATAACATTAACATCACCAATTCAATCGTAATTTTGTACAGATTAACTGATATACCCCTTTTCCGTACTATGACCTACAAAATTCAAAAAATTTACTTATTTTCCATATTCAGTACCGCATCAACGTTACTGTAACTTCTAAGCCAAGTTAATATACAAAACAAAACTTTCGGTAATTACTAAGCTTATATTTGTGAATGTAAGCGCATCTCTTTCCAGAATATATGTGGTCCTTCTTTTCCGTACTATGACCTCGAAAATGTCAAATATTAATTTATTTTCAATTTTGACCCTAAGTACAGTATCGTAACTTTTATACCACACAAAACAAAACACACAAATACAAAACAAAACTTTCAGTAATCATCAACCTTATATTCGCCAATCTTAGTGTATGTTTCACCAGATTATACGAGGTCCCCCTTTTCTGTATTGGACCTTGAAAATGGGAAAAATTGAATTCCCAAATATTTGGGTATTCTTTTTAGCTAGGTTAATGGAATAATTTTAAATTATCAGCTAATATTATACCCCTTGGTATGTAGTTCATACACACAAATATTTGTTTTGAAATAATTAACACTGAACGAAAACATTGGCTCAAAAATGCAAAAGAACACGATTTCCCACCGAAAATGTGCACCCCAAATTTGCACAGTTAGAGTTGCCGAAATCAAGTGTTGAATTTTTGTATTGAAAGATGAACATTTTCTGAATCTAACAACGCTGGTTGAACCCAATTATCTTTGTTTTTGGTACAAATGTAAGACGTGCCGTATACCCTTATTTTGCTTGTTCTCTAAACCTCTAACAGCCTCAAGGCCGATGCACAATTGACGCAGACGGAAGACGCGGACGGACGACAGAGACGGATTCGATGTTTAGGGTATAACATATTCACTCTGGCTGTTCACAATCGAACGCGGACGGACGACGAAGGCCGATGCACAATTGACGCAGACGGACGACGCGGACGGACGACGGACGACGGACGACGGATACGATGTTTAGGTATGACATATTCACTCTGGCTGTTCACAATCGGACGCGGACGGACGACGACTTTAACAATGTATCCGTCTCCGTCGTCCGTCCGCGTCGTCCGTCCGCGTCAATTGTACATCGGCCTTCATGCTCAAAAGAAGTTGCGTCCGCAAGTAGATATTTGCGGGTGTCAGTCCTCAACACCACAAGACCGTGAGCTAATAATCTTATGGACCGAATTCAGTAGACTCTGGTCACTTGCGTCGATAAATCTGGAAATTCTTTTGAGCATGAGGCTGTAAGGCCCGTATCTTCTAAACAACAAAAGTAAAAAATATGCAAAAAAATCGTTTTTACATTCATAAGTATATATTAATGTGAGCAAAATTAGAAAATCTTATTAAAAAGTGCCGCAACCACTTTTTAAAAAATAGTCTATTACTGGTGGAATCAGCCCATATTAACTTCTTTTCATGTTTAATTATTTTCTTATGTTTCAAACCCTTTCTTTAATAAATCATGACACCTCCAGTATGACGGCTATTAGAATCACACCTTATTAAATTATATTCATCAATAACAACTTCACTCTTTTCTACATCAGCAGTAACATGTGTCTCAGATAAACATACAATATCAGGTTTATTCACACTCATCAACCGAACAATCTCATCCCTATGGCATAGAAAACTTTGAGAATTTAAGTAAATGATATGACAGTTTGCCGTTTTGGTTTCTTTAATTAATTGCTATACATTGATGTCCTTATTAATTTTATTCACAGATAATTTTATTCTCTGGTCAACCATTCTTTGGCGACACAGACAGTCAGTCGACCCTGCACCATGATACACATGCATTTCTAGTTTAAACTTTCTATTGTATTTGATGCCGTTTGCACACATTTCATAGTCCGAAGTACATTTTTTTGACGGGTGGTTCTTAATACAGTAGCTGCACACCTCCTCACTTGTACATTCCTTAGCATAGTGCCCAAATGCTGCACACTTGAAGCATCTTTTCACAAACACATTTTCAAGTACTCTACACCTGCTCCATCTAATGTACACATAACCTGCCAAAATAAGATTCTCCCATGTGGTTGCAGCAACCTCGCACACAACCATTTGGTAATCTTTGTACTTTTGTTTAGTCTTTTATAGACAATTTTAACTAGGACATTGTCACGGTCGGGTTCTTGTCTAGCAATAGGCTCGATTTGTCACCAGCCAATTCCTCATCCGAGTTGTACCATGATAAATCTACATCACATATTTTTATTCTAGGGTTCTGAATCTCTGGAGTAATTACTTCGTAATCCTCGCCCAAATCTTAAGCAATAGTCTCTTTTACGCACTCCCCTTTACTACTCACATCACACTGAATAACAATACCTCCCTCTTTCCCAGCTTCAGTATGTGGACTCCAGCTTCCAATTCCCCCGGCTTGATTTTGGATCTGAGGGTGTTGGCTGTAGTTTCACACTCTTGCGATACATCCTTTGGTTTAACAGTCAGTCTTACTGATTTTGTTTTTCTCCGATAATCTCGTCGTCTCAATGAGCTGGCTCTTCTGCCGTCAATGTCAGGCCATTCATCGCTAACATCGTGATTGGGCCTAACCGGTTCTTCTCCCGACAATGTCAGTCCGTGCGCCGCTGCAGTCGGTATTTCGATTTTTATCTTCGACTCTAACATGTCTATTTTGTCACGTTGCAATTTAGTAATAGTCTCAAGATCGCATATTCTTTTTGTTAACAAATTATTTTCTCTTTTTAGAAAATCAACCACGTCACACCGATTCATTTGCACCGACATTGATAAGTTACTGTCTATAGAATTAGTGTTGTCGCTACTACTTAACTCCTTACTTTTTAACTCGTCGAAAGTCTCAATTAATTCGCGAACAGATTTATTATTGTCGTCATTTTCATCCAACTCATCACTGCCAGTCACAGGTTTCCTAGATCGCGTATTTATCACACACAAGTCAATAATAAATAACTGGTTTCGCGGAGCACACAACCTACCTCGACCACTATACCGACTGCCGACTATGCCGACTATATGAAAACAAACAAATTTCATCCTCTTGTATCTCTCTCTTTCTGTCGCAAATATACGCTGTAAATAGTACAACTCTGTATAAATCAATTCTGGAATAGTCATTGGATAATTTTAGAAAAGAGAAGCGGATTAGAATTCCCGGCTGTGTAGCGAAGAGAACACAAGAAGTCGACCCAGAGGAATCCGGAGAATATGTAGGTTTCCTGCCGCATCCAATGAAAACTGACAATGAACCTTCGTTTGCAAACAATAAGGTCGTAAATGCATTTTTTTATTTATGTATTTGAATTTATAAGATGTAACAATTTACCTCCTTTTGGCTTTGAGAGGAGAATAAGCTTTTCATCTTGCAGCTGGTATTTATTCACCAGCATTATCCGAGGTCAAAAGGAAAAGTCAAATTTCAAATTTTTGTATTTGTATGTATTGTATTTTAATATGAATTATACAAGTTGGCATTAAAATACGATTTCATTTAAAGAAAAAAATATGTACATGAAATCACATAAATACTGTTTCATATTACGACGTGCTTCAATGATTTAAATTCTAAAAATTGTCTTAGACAATGTCACCCCAACAAAATATTCTTATTAATCTTATTCAATTACTCAATTACTCATTACTTTCTTCTTCAATTATATTCGTAAGTGTCGATTAATTTTAGCGTTATTACATCTATGAGCAAATTCAAGTATGTACTTAAAATTATTTGAAAATTACGATGGTTCGACTTCACCCCACAAACATAAAAACGACGGGTTGTTGATGTTCATTGCAAGTTTCTTTCATTTTCTTTCGAAAATCCCCCTTTTCCACCTTATCATTAGGTATAAAAACTTGTCTTCTCTCCTTATTGTCAGCCTAATGTATAATTTGTACCTATTTGCTTATTATATGGTATTCACAGGTATAAACATAAGAGCTTATATAGAATTCAAAATTTGTTGTTTTTAGTTATTATTAATATTATTTTATATTATATTTCTGGCCAAAATTATTCATTATTGTTGTTTTAACCGATACTCAATGTATTTTGTATTTCTTATTTTAAAACAATTGTTGTGCTTTCATATGACTTACCACATTGTGTTGTATCACTTCATTTCAAGGCCGAATATTGGAATTAAATTCACTTTTTTGATAATAGGACTAGATTGGTATTTTTACATGGGGATAATTTATTGTTTTCTGTGCTTACCATCAGAAACTTGCAGAGACAGTTTCTCGTAAAGCCATTTACTTGTGTTTGCCCTGACACGGCAATAGATGGCGCCACTGTATCCAGGAGGGAACCCTGTCATCTCCACGCCGCAATCTCCAGTCTCAAGTCCTGAGCCGTGGTAGACATTGTTACCATCTGGATGAGAAGCGTTGCCATTACTCAGGTCAATCAGACCATCGTCGTCTCTGTAGAACTGGCATGCGACCAGACTCCTGTCCGCGTTGCAAGTGATGATCACTGACTGGTTGGAGTAGATGAACGCGTAGTCCTTCGGTTGCATTGTGATAGAGGGTGGATCAGAGCCTGTGGAAAGATACAAGCAATCTAGTATATATAGAACTGACATGCGACCAGACTCCTGTCCGCGTTGCAAGTGATGATCACTGACTGGTTGGAGTAGATGTAAGCGTAGTCCTTCGGTTGTATTGTGATAGAGGGTGGATCAGAGCCTGTGGAAAGATACAAGCAATCTAGTAGATATAGAACTGACATGCGACCAGACTCCTGTCCGCGTTGCAAGTGATGATCACTGACTGGTTGGAGTAGATGTAAGCGTAGTCCTTCGGTTGTATTGTGATAGAGGGTGGATCAGAGCCTGTGGAAAGATACAAGCAATCTAGTAGATATAGAACTGACATGCGACCAGACTCCTGTCCGCGTTGCAAGTGATGACTACTGACTGTTTGGAGTAGATGTAAGCGTAGTTCTTCGGTTGCATTGTGATAGAGGGTGGATCAGAGCCTGTGGAAAGATACAAGCAATCTAGTATATATAGAACTGACATGCGACCAGACTCCTGTCCGCGTTGCAAGTGATGATCACTGACTGGTTGGAGTAGATGTAAGCGTAGTTCTTCGGTTGTATTGTGATGGTTGATAAGAGCCTGGGGGACGATACAATAAAGAGTATCTGTAGAACTGTCAAATCTCATCTTACTTATAGTTACCCAGTTCTGTCTGTCTATCTGTGTGTGTGTCAGGAACGGTTGCGCGCTTCGATTTGACATTGGTATTTATTGAAAACTATAACTAAGATGGAGGCGTTTTATTGCCATCATGTCTAAAATTACATCTTCTGCCTTTTGTGAATAAATTAATAACCGAAACTCACCTAAGACGAGCACCTTATCCTTTTGTAATTATAATAAATTCATAATAAGATACTAATACGGTCTAAACCAGCACATGACATTAAAAACGTCATCTCGGCAAGAAACTTCAAATGTTATTTTTCTTATTTTCTCTTGCTCTGAATTTCGTAGGCCGTGAACATGATCAAACCAAAGTCGATGGAGTTATATTATACATTTTCTTGGGAAATAATTTTCCTTCGTTTCTTATTTACTAAGAGTGGTGTATATTGAGTCATGTAAACGACGTCAAGTTACTGTTGGTAATGTTTTAAACATCAATGCTTAAATTTTTACATTGCATACTGATAGGTACCTTAGAGGCAGATGGGCGGAAGTCAATTTAATGATTCTTAAAGTGATCTCAATAACCAGTAATTCTGAGCTGAATTCTTCATCCAATCATATTTGTAATGGTGACATGGGCCTTCTGTAAGGGTACCTATACTTCAATATAACTGTATTTGTTAACATCAGTCCAATGGTAGGTACTTATAGAGCTTGATTACCATTCCAAAAGTGTGCACTGAGAAATCCAAAACATATGACCTTCCGCTCTTATACCTATCTCTGACCTCAGAGAAACGGATATAATGAAGCTCACCATGCATTCATAGTTTGCACGAGCTTCATTTGTTTTTCATCAACAATGTAAAAAAGTAAATTTCAACCATTTTACAGATGTCAAGTCGATTAATGCTAATTATAAGCGGTTAATCAAAGATATTTGGTATATGAGGTGGTTTTATACCCATAAGAATTTCTTCTGCAGTTTATTGCACAGGTAACCATTATATCACCACAATACCGAAACACAGATTGACAGCCGTTCTGACACGTTACACCAATATGGCCTCTCAACAATGAGATGATGTCACGTGCAAACTATTAATTGGTATCACAAATAAAGAATGTGTCGTGTGTATCGGGTCACGATATCAACTTCACCTATATTTTAACGGCGCATTATGACAATATACATTTTCTTAATCTTACTAATACTCATGGTCATGGTTTACATTTGAAGACTTATGTAATTGATTTACCATAATAGGTATGATTAAATTGCCTTCCTTCGTACCTCATTTACGTATTTTGTTGGGCATTTGGTCTGTTAATTACGTAACGTGTGTATTAACGACGCACAATCTGCTGACAAATATTGCTGTCGTTTTATATTTATGCATACCTCACTGGTGCGCATTGGTCATGTTATACATGACGGGACCCTCTAGTTAACTAGAATATCGCTCAGTGTAACGCGTTGATAAGCGAGCAGTGATACAGGCAACATCACCAACCGAACACGATGCAATCAATAAAAATAACATCTACATCATTCATTACTGATTTGCATTGCAACTGTCAATCTATCAACCCTGAAACAATTGAATAAGAGATCAACGTGACATGAATTTGGTAATTTTCGATCAAACTCTTCTGCCAACGATATCAAACTCATTAAAAGTCAATCCAATGCAGGGAAATTTCAAAAGTTGGATAAGGAAAACCAACAAAAACTAATTGTAATTGAGTTTAATTACACATTAATAGAGAAATGTGAGATCTTGCTGAAGAAACTAATTGAATTAACATTTAAAACTTTTTGTGTCATTATGAAGTGAAATAAGTTGCTGTGTTTGTATAGCTCGTGGTGGAAATTTGCCGCGATCGCTTGGACATTGTGTACTGCCAGAATAATTTCACTCCCTAGATAAGTAATATTAATAGAATTAGTCATACTGGTTATTTAAAACATGTGATAAGCGAGCACGGATACGTGCAAAACCTCGAACCATAATCAATAATATACCTAAAACAACTGAAATCTAGAAGCACGATCCACTAAATTATATAAAAAAATAGCTGAATTTGCTTCTCATTGCAAGTTATTGAAACAGTTATTGCAAGTCATTGCAACATGATGCACACTCATGTGTATTTATTTCAGTATTTAGGTACGTAGGTATTATGGAATTATTATAAATAAAATAATACAGAGATTCAAACCACAAAATAGGCCATTATCTAAGTGCTAATATGAGCAAACATAATTTAAGAAACAGTATCCAAACAGTTACTTGCCGTTCCGTATAAAAGAGCTTATTTCTTCTAGCACATTGCTTACCTAACACAAACCTAACACATTGTATCTGATAGTCACAAGATGGCCGACGTCAGTAGTCACGCTGTGGAACTGGTGCGGAAAAAAATCGAGAATTTATCTTTAAGAGAGCTTCAAAGTGAACTGGTGAAAGTGAATCTGAGTAAGGTTGGTAGGAAAGAAGAGCTTATAGACAGATTATCAACAGTAGCAGTCGCAGTAGTGGATTTACTGGAACTATTCAAGTTTAAAATGGTCTATGAGCCAGACAACATGGACGACGCTGGGGTAAGGGTGGACACAAACCAAGCATCTCAAGCTGAACTATTACGTTCTATTATATTAGAAAAGGATAAGAGACTGGAAGCCCAAGTGGAAATCAACCTACTTCTGAAGGATAAGATTACATACTTATCGAGAAATACGTCAGGTAACGAACCACCATTTCAAAAAGGATGGCCTTCATGGCCTTCATTGAACCAGGACGTGGCATCATCGTTCAAGGCGGCAAATTCAAACCGTTTGAACGCAGAGCAAGGCAAGACGAATCAAAACCTGTTCAAGGGAGCATCCACCGCCCCCTTATCTCCCCGCGTATCGGAACTAGTTAACGAATGCGAGACCAGGGACAAAACATCTGATCACAGACGAACTATTGATCCACCTAAGATAAAAACAACAACAACATCAGTAGCAACTGTCAACTTGACGGGCGAGGATGGACTGGAGATGAACGGCGAGTCAGGAGACCAACCACAAGGCGAATTCAAGGAGGTCGCCTTCAGGAGAAGACGCGGACAAAAGATCATTGTCGGGACAGCGCAGGACACGTCAAGCAGTCTGTCAGTGGCGGAGAGGCGAACCCACATCCACGTGTGGCGACTAAGCAAAGATGTGAGTGCAGACCAAGTGTTATCATTCGTCAAAGACAAGTTAGGCGATGGCGTAGACGTCACATGTGAGCAGTTAAATGCAAGAGGAGAATATAGTTCATTCAAAATAAGTGCTAGCTCTACATTGTATGAAACGTTAATTGATCCAGAATTCTGGCCCGCTGGAGCGGCGATAAAAAGGTTTTTTCATCAACGTATGAAACAAAAAGAGGGTCCTTAAATAATACTGTCACGCTCTTGCATCAAAATATTTGTAGCATTGCGAATAAAGTCGAAGAGCTGGAGCTCTGCATTGACATGATGGATACACAAATTGACTTTATATGTCTTTCTGAGCATTGGCTTTCACCGAATCAAGTTGATTCTATTGTTATTAATGACTTTACTCTAGCCACATTCTTTTCAAGGAATGAGACAAAAGGTGGGGGTGTAGCCATATACACACGTGTATCTAAAAACATTCAATTTAAGACTAGACCTGACATAACTAAGTTATCAGTCGAAAAAGGATTTGAAGTTTGTGCTATACAAATACTCACACCCATTCCATTTATAATTGTGACCCTTTATAGATCACCGCATGACACATTGTTTAGAGTGTTCTTGTCAAAACTTGACACATTGTTTAGAAAGATTAGTTGTCACACTCCGGCATATAATGTATGTGTGGTTGGGGACTTCAATGTTGATTTTAACACAGATTCAAATAAAAGAAATGAATTAATCAATTTAATGAATATGTATAACTTCAAAAGTAATATAGACGGTTTTACCAGATGCACTAACAGCTCGGCAACGATTATTGATAATGTACTAACTAATTTTAATCTTATTTTTAAGCCTATTAATTTAGCCACTGGACTATCTGATCATTTTGGACAGATTGTAACATTACCGCACGTTGGGGACGTTGGTGATGTAGCTGGAAAGCAAAGTAAACATGTAATGCGCCGTGTGTTCAGCAAAACTAAAACTCATGATTTTATCCAGGAGATTAGTATTGAGGATTGGGTTAGTGTATTCAACGCTGAGACAACGGAATCTAAATATGACTGTTTCTTAAAAACTTTTCTACTGTACTTTGAAAAGCATTTTCCCAGGCAATGTATTCCTGTCAAAAGCAACTGTAGACCTGCTTGGATAACTTGCCAATTGAAAGAGGCGATGTACACTAAACGTAAACTTTATATGGAAAGTAAAACCAACGATACTGCAGAATTTAAGGTCAAATTCAAAGAATACAAAAAACAGTTAGCTAAAAAAGTGGCAAGCGCAAAGAGAGAGTTCAATGATATTTTTATTAAAAAGGCCGAAAATAAAATAAAAGCTACGTGGAATGTAATTAATTCTACTAGGGGAGCTAGCAATGGCAGAAGGAACGACAAGACCATCAATCTGTTGATAAACAACAGGAAAGTCGGTGAACCGACAGAGGTTGCTGACTCTTTCAACACGTACTTCAATACTATCTCTGAATCAATAATCAATAACAACATTGATACCACTGAGGAATGTCGTAGTAAATTGGAAAATAGGAGTGTGAGTGCCAATGACAACATTGAGCTTAATGAAACGTCACCTAGCGAGATAGTTAGTATTATACGTAAAATGAAATTAAAAAAAAGTTCCGGCTGGGATGAAGTGCCAATTTCTATTCTGAAACATAGCAGTAATCTAATAGCTTATCCATTAGCGGACATTTGTAATGCTTCCTTTAAAGAGGGTGTTTTCCCAAGTAAACTTAAGTTATCAGTGATCAAACCATTATATAAAAAAGGTTGTAAAAACAGTATGGCTAACTATCGACCACTAGCATTATTGCCAACATTCTCAAAAATATTTGAGAAACTATTTTTGAAAAGGATAATGAAGTTTATTAATAACTCCTCTCTATTATGTGATAATCAACATGGCTTCCGGGAGAACTACTCCACTACCACTGCTACTTACGATTTACTCCACGGTGTTAACTCAGGTTTGGATAATAAAGAGTTCACCGCCACTGTCATGTGTGACTTGTCAAAAGCATTTGACACGATTGACAGCAAATTGTTGCTTATGAAACTGGAATATTACGGTGTAAGTGGCGTGGCACTGGAATGGATCAGATCATACCTCTCATATAGGGAGCAAAAGGTTATAATAATTAATGACAAAAGGGCTGCAACTAGCTCTAAGTGGACAAAATCGCTGAATGGACTTCCTCAAGGGGCAATCTTATCTCCCATCTTATTTTCCATATTTGTAAATGACTTGCCAAATAATGTACCTGACAAAGTTAAAGTAGTACAATATGCTGACGACACTAGCCTGGTCATTAAAGGTAGAACTGACGAGGAGCTCAGAAATAATATACAATGTGTAATAGTGGCATTAGATTCTTGGTTTGTTGCGAATAAGCTCAAGTTAAATTGTGAAAAAACATGTATTATCCGCTACAAAGCTAAAGGTTATGTAAATGAGCTGCCCATTTTGTTTCAAAATGTGCCACTGTCATTTAATGACAATGCAAAGTTTTTAGGTTTAACAGTAGACCACCGACTCAAATGGGGAGCTCATATTAATAATATTTGTAAAAAACTCAGCTCTGAATATTTTATGATCAAGACATTGCTAAAACATTGTAATTTTAATACGGCTATACTAGTTTACTTTGCACATGTCCAGAGCCAACTTCAATATGGTCTAAGGTTTTGGGGCGCTGCTGTCTCTGCAAAGAAAGTTTTTATTAAACAAAAACGAATAATAAGAGTTTTAACGGACTCTAAGAACAGGGAATCTTGCAGAGACCTATTTGCAAAGCTCAACGTTTTAACTCTTACTGGACTATATATATTAGATATTTTAATGTTTGTGTATGACAACTATTCTTCTTTTACGCTGAATGGCAATGTACATAATATTAATACCAGACAAAGGGATCAATACCACCGGCAACCTCTCAATCCCCGCATCACAGACTATGACCCGGTAAATATGGGAATTAAAATTGTCAATCACCTTCCTCATAGACTTAAACCCAATGAAAAGTTTAAGCGTGAATGTTACAAAAGCAATGTAAAACAGGTTTTGATCAAATACTCATTTTACAATATGAATGAATTCTTTAACTGCTCTTTTGATTAAATTTTAACTAAATGTTTTTTTTTTTTTAATATGTTAGTGACAGCTTACAAACTATTCTTGTACATGTATGTATCCAAGTGAAAAATAGTGAAATGTAAGGCCTACAAATAAATAAATAAAATAAAATAAACAAATGAAATAAATATTTCATAAACATAATTTCAATTATCAACCAACCCAATCTATTTCTACAATCAAGCAGACATTTCATCGGTCTACAAATAATTTGCTCAGCCTTTGAAATGATTGGAAGTAAGACTGCATGTTAAAACTCTCATAAACAATAAATACCTATACCTATTAACTACATCTTCAAAAATAATAAAATAAACCCTAAGTATAACCTCGCATGTATTGCTTTAACTATTATCTAACCGCAAAGAAATAATTGTTACGTATTCAAACAATAATATATAGACAGCTGCTTGCTTCCGAGTTGTTTTGAATGGAGCGCATCGGGCGGCCGCAACGGACTCCTCGAACCTACAATGCTATTTATATGGGAAAATGCGATTTTTTTATATTTATGAACGGATCTTTCTCAAAAACTATACAGGTCTAAGTTAGTATGAGATGAAGGTGTGTGCAAAATTTCAGATCGATACGTTGACCGGTGCGGCCTGGGTTGAACCAGCAAAAAAAAAAAAAAAAAAACAAACACACACACAGAGAAAGTGCCGCAAGAGTCAAGTGAAGACGCTCGCTCCGCTCGCTTAATTAATAGAATTAGTCATACTGGTTATTTAAAACATGTGAACAATTAATGCATTAGTTCACCTATCTTACAGATGGAAGGTGATTCGGGAATCACGTTTGAGGGGGGAGGACAAAGTTTTAGTAATATGGAGAGATAACAGAAGCCATCAACAATATGCTAGCTTCAGAGATACCAACAAATAACAGACAGAAACAACTCCAAGCACACATAGCATGAAAAGACGTCTAGCAAATAATGATAATGAAGATACTGCAAAATATGGAGGATCTAAAAAAATCAAAGAACCACGTATCAAAAACCTGTACAACATCTATAACGTTAGTAAAACCTTTATAGTCATCATCGAGAAGGTAATCCTAAATGAAACACCAAAGTCACAATCAATAGATCTATTACTTATTGGCAAATCAATCCACAAAAAATTCAAAGGTATTCAAAACATCACCAAAACTGGTAGAAACAGAATATTAGTAGCACTGAACAACCCACAACATGCCAATTACATGGTAGAATCAACATACTTTCACATGAACCAATTGGAATGTTACACACCATCCTATTTTAATTCAAGAATTGGTGTCATAAAAAGACATGGACACAGGAATAACAGATCCCAGAAAAAACACTCCATGTAAAAAAGGCAGCCAACTCAAAAAAGGAGCCAAGTCAATGACATTTCCAAATATTTAATCGTATCTTTGAAATAAAAGTATAAACACTGAGAAATACTTTACAAAAGGACTTGGCTCATCGTTTTTTTAAAGACATCATTCTATCCTAAAAATGGACAGAAATTTACAAGCAGGTACATTTTCCTCTTTCATTAGAGCCAGTATCTATGAATCAAGTTACTTTTAGTAATGGCTATTTTATAGTTTTGTCAATGGCGAGAGAAGAAAGATTTCATGTTGTAATAGATAAGTAATATGGTGGAAGAATTAAATAACAAGGAAGTGGGCTCATATATATTCTTATAGCACGGTTAATATGGTGATATTAGTAGGGTATCTTTTCATAATTTGATCTTGACTGAGGGAAATCATGAAACGTTGTCAAATAATTACTAACTATCTATGGAACACTATTATATATTTTTGAAGGGTCAAGTGTATAAAGTTAAAAATTTTAAAGAAATTTAATGTTCCGTCACTGTGTAATACTTTGTGAAATGTATTGTTATAAAATGCGGATTATTAGAAATTTATTTCATGATGAGAAGGTATAACGCATGAGACTTAATTAATATGTTGACCACGAAACAATATTACTAAGAAAATATTTACAGTTACTAGTATATATAATATGTAATTGAAAGATGTGTCCCTATTATTCTAAAAATTCTAAATGACGGGTGTATATAAATGGCATATGCTTATGAATAGAAAAATTTCTTTAAAAAAACGATGCGCCAAGTCCTTTTGTAAAGTATTTCTCGGTGTTTATACTTTTATTTCAAAGATACGATGAAATATTTGGAAATGTCATTGACTTGGCTCCGTTTTGATATCACTCCTTTTCGGTGCTGATTTTTGTAAAGTAAAGAGTTGGCTGCCTTTTTTACACAGAGTGATTTTTCTGGGATGTCACTTCTTTTGTTAGTTTATTTATAAAGATTGTAACACATGTCGGAGGAAGAATGACTAATTACTTTAAAAAAATACGCCTCAACCGATTTGGTTACTAAGAAAAGTTGCGTTTGGTATAAGCTTAAAATGATTATCCCAGAAGAATAGCTTAAGTTTCGTTACAATCGGTCCAGCCGTTTTCGATATCTAACATCACTTCCGGTCTAAAAAATGGCGCCCGATAATACTGCCCCCTTGAATTCATAATTATAAGTGCAACATAATTGCATAAATAAGCTGCAATCTGTGCAGCCATTTTCGATAAATGACGTCACTTCCGGTTTTAAAAATGACGGACAGAAATAATGTTGTCTTGAATTCATAATTATAAGTCCAACATAATTACATAATTTAGTTTCAATCGGTACAGCCTTTTTCTATATATGACGTCACTTCCGGTTTTGATAATGGCGGCCGAAAATAATGTCGTCTTTAATTCATAATTATTAGTCCTGCATAATTCAAAAAATTTGGTTGCAATCGGTTCATCCGTTTTCGATATATGACGTCACTTCCGGTTTTAACAATGGCGGCCAAAAATAATGTCGTCTTGAATTTATCATTATTAGTCCTACACAATTCCACAATTTATTTGCAATCGGTACAGCCGTTTTTGATATATGACGTCACTTCCGGTTTTAGAAAATGGTGGCCGAGAACACTGCAACCTTGAATTTATAATTATTAACAATGTATGTTTACTTAATATCTATTTAAAAGTACAAAGTGGTGAATTTAGTGTAATTTAGCATATTTATGACGTCATTTCCGGTATAGGTAATAAGAAAACAATCTGGTTTTATCTAGTTGATACTTCATGAATGACCTTCTGAATTCATTAGCGCTAATTTCCGTCAAATCGGACATGCCGTTTTCAATATATGACGTCACTTCCGGGTCCATTTAGTGGTACCGTCTGCCATTTCCGGTACCGGTAATTTGTATATTCATTTATCCCAATTGATTTTTCAAATAGATTGGATAGACAGGAGCTTGTTCAGTGGCAATCGCCAATCGGTACAGGCGTTTTCGATGTATGACGTCACTTCCGGTTTCAGGAATGGCGGCCGAGAACACTGCAACTTGACATTATAATTTTTATTTTCTATGTTACAATGTAAGTTAATTATATATGTATTTAAAGTATAATTTGATGAAATAAGTTAAATTGCGTATTTATGACGTCACTTCCGGTTTATATAATAATTTTTTTATTTTTTATAAATATACGTCATATAGATGACCATCTTAATCGAATGGCGCTAATTTCGTTCTAATCGGTCCAGCCGTTTTTGAGATATGACGTCACTTTCGGTTTAAAAATGGCGGCACAAAAAATGTATAAGAACAAAGGTATCATCAGACGCCAAAAGTGCATATGTGGTAAAAATTTCAAGTTGATCGGTTAAAGCCCTTTAGGCTGTGGCGGTGATAGCAACTTTTTCTGACATCTCGAAGAAGAAGCAGAAGAAGAAAGCGGTGTAATTCCACGATTTTCACGGCCCTCTAGTTCGTAAACGGCATGACTGATTGTTGTCGCGTGATGTATATGTTGTCAGGTGGGCCATAGCTCAAAATTAAGATATTTCACAACAATGTGAGATTTTCCATTGTTGAGATCCAGTAGGCCGAAAATGCTATTGTTGTTGCTTACAGTAAAAGTGTTTGGTCTGCTCCTCGGTTTATATAGGCATTTACGGTATGTTGAGTGACTGTGAGTGTACGGTACGACTTGGAGCGACCGCTCCAATAGATGCCAATTGCCATGCATTGCGATTCCGATGTAAATCAAAAATGTTCTAGAATTACGACCCAAGTCACTGTTATACACACACAAAATTATCAATGAGCTTTCCATTGTATCACATGCCTTCTTCAATAGAGAAATTATTTCACTTCTGAAACGAAGTTTGTCTCTTTAACAGGGATAAGAACTATGTCGCTGATTCGCAAAGAGGAATTTGCTGCCGAATTAGAAAGATTAGTTCGGAGAGAATGCGACTTAGAACGGAAGCTGGAAGAGATGCACGAGGAGTTGCAAGAAGTGCTCCAAGAGAAGGAAGCCGTGAAGAAGATGATCATGAGCAACAGCAACAGCAACAGGTCACGAAGAGGAAAGGATCCTTGGAAGCACCCGAAGCACCAGCTGCAAAAAAGGCCGATGTCTGTCCCCTCCAGCTTGCCGCTACAACTGTAAGTACCTACATCCATTTGATCCATTTCATTGACGGAATAGGAGTCGCCCGGCGTTGCTCGGGCTGGTATGCTGAGGATTGGTCAGAAGGGGAAGAATTATCTTTAAAATCTTATTCAAAATTGAGCTAAATGACTAATTTCAAAGTCGTCATTCTTATGGTGAATGGATGTTATGATTTAATTATCCCCTGCCGATCTACCCGCATGCGCATAATAAGTGAAGAGAGACCTCGAGAGTGATGACGCAATACAATTCCTATGTAGAGGCTAAAAAAATGCTCCGTCAGCTAGTCATGATGCCAAAGTTTGATTACGTCTGCATGCATTTTTAAAAATTGTGAAGTTTTGTTATAGGATGGGGTAGTTTGTTTACGTTGTATCAGTGCTGGCGGTCTCTATACCTTTTTTATTTTATACCAACTCCATTCGGCACTTTTGGACCATTTCTCTCTTTCTTCTGTTTGTTTGGCTCGACGCCACAAGTCACATTGTTTCTCCGATCGAGGTGAAATTTTGTACACATATACTAATATCAGTATAACCCATGGTATAACCAAAGATAATTAAAGCAAGAAGATGTTTCATGTAATGTTAAAATCTGTATGTGAGAATTTGCGAAAAAAAACAGAGTCCCATGTCTCATAATAAACCTCACCGCTAGATGTCTCTATGTTTGTGGATCATTCTGGCAGCATTGTATTTCAAGATTTCAAGCAAGACTGTTTTTAACTATCTCTACCAGCATTTTCTTATGAAATATTTCATAGCCTGCTAAAATTTAAAAATAGCAAACAAAAGTTTCTTTGCCATGATAACATAGATTTTATTAAATTTCTCTCTCAATTCATAACGAAATGACATGAGATCAATTGCATTTTATCCAGACAATATTGTGTATGTGAAAAGATACATTTAATTAGTCAATTACGATTACCAGAGCCATGAAACGTGAAGCAACTTCAGAACTAGCTTGGACTATTTCAAGGTAAACTGTGAATTGTATTAGATAGATATTGCAACATTGTATTTGAGGGTTTTGAAGTCCAATAACATAAGTGGGAGAGAGACAGACATATATGAATCAGAGACATCTATTGGTGAGGTTTATTATGAGACATGGGACTTTGATTTTTTTCGCAAATTCTCACAGACAGATTTTAACATTACATGAAACATTTTCCTGCTTTAATTATCTTTGGTATAACGTAGTCGTGTATAGTTTTTGAGCGCTGCCCTCTGATTGGTTCAAAAGTGAAAATGGCCTGTAAGTCACACCGTTTGACCTATCAAATCGGAATGTTTCATATAATTTATGCCCTCGTATAGATTTAAGATTAAAAAAAATTGATTGATTTAAATTTTAAAACAATATCTTCTGATAGTCCGATCAATTTGAAATTTTGTAATGAAAATTTGATGAACTTCTACAAAGTTTCAGCAAAATCCTACTATTGGTTAAAATTTAAAAAAAAATGTCGTAAATCAAAATTTTCCGATTTAGGTCAAATTTTGCAACTAGCATTTTCTCTTATTTTACAAGTTTTCAGCCCACTCAGTAGAGAATGTTTATAACTTCCGTTCACTGTAAGAATGACCTTGAAGCATAAAGTCGAGCCAAGAAGTCGAGCTATTTATTACCCATAAAAAAACACTCCGTGTAAAAATACCAGCCAAGTCTCTTCAATTAAAAAAAAATAGAAGAAATCTAAAAATTCAGCACTGAAAAGTAGTGATATCAAAAAATTGGCTAAGTCAAAACTTTTCAAAAAATACTTGGCGCATCGTGCATATAAATAGTATAGAAGTAGGCAGGAAATGAAATGTACTCATCTACACATGTCCTAAAAAAAACGATGCGCCAAGTATTTTTTGAAAAGTTTTGACTTGGCCAATTTTTTGATATCACTACTTTTCAGTGCTGAATTTTTAGATTTCTTCTATTTTTTTTAATTGAAGAGACTTGGCTTGTATTTTTACACGGAGTGTTTTTTTATGGGGATATCACTCCTTTTTTCAGTTTATTATTACAACTTGTAACATATTGTGGCACCAAAGATTATAATTCTTTAAAAAAATAAGATTTTGTGATTTGGTTGCTAAGAAAAGTTGTGCTTGTTACTGTGTTAATGCTATTTCGTTCCAATCGGTCCAGCCGTTCTCGAGTTACGGCATCACTTCCGGTTTTCAAAATGGCGGTTGACATCACTGCCACCTAAAATTTGTATCTATAAATGTTATGTAACATTATAAGCCTTCTGAATATGTAGTTATTGATATAAGAGATGATTTTAGTCAGATTTGTCATTTTTATGACGTCATTTCCGGTTTGGGTTATAGAACATTTCTTCTTTCACTATTGGTATTCCTTATAGATGACCTTCTAAATCGAATGGCGCTAATTTCGTTCTAATCGGTTCAGCCGTTTTTGATACATGACGTCACTTCCGGTTTAAAAATGGCGGCACAAAAAATTTATAAGAACAAAGGTATCATCAGACGCCAAAAGTGCACATGTGGTAAAATTTTCATATCGATCGGTTCAGCCGTTTAGGCTATGGCGGTGATAGCAACGTTTCCTGATATCTGAATATCCCCATAAAAAACACTTCGTGTAAAAATACCAGCCAAGTCTCTTCTACAAAAAAAATATATGAAATCTAAAAATTCTGCACTGAAAAGTAATGATATCAAAAAATTTGCCAAGTCAAAACTTTATTTGAAAATCAAAACATACTTGGCGCATCGTGTATATTAATAGCTTAGAAGTATAGGCCAGATATAAAATATACATAATATATAAACACATATAGTATACCTATAATGCCCTAAAAAATCGATGCGCCAAGTATTTTTTGATTTTCAAATAAAGTTTTGACTTGGCAAATTTTTTGATATCATTACTTTTCAGTGCAGAATTTTTAGATTTCATATATTTTTTTTGTAGAAGAGACTTGGCTGGTATTTTTACACGAAATGTTTTTTATGGGGATATCACTCCTTTTTTTAGTTTATTCTAACAATTTGTGACACATATGAAATGAACAATTACTAAATTATTTTCAAAAATCATCACCCTTTACAATTTGGTTACTACTAATGAATAGCAGCGTATGGTCATAAATAATTGCTTTAAATGATCTTTTATGAAGAATAGCAAAGGTTTCATTCCAATCAGTCAACCCAGTTCCGAGATATGGAAACACTTCGGTTTTCAAAATGGCTGCTGAACTTTCTGCAATGCCACATAGAATTTATTTCTATAAATGATGTGTATCATTTTAAGCTTTCTGAATATGTATTTATTGTATAGGAGGGAATTATAATAATTTATACATTTAATTGACGTCATTTCCGGTCTCATAAATAGGAAAATTCTATTTGTACTGTTCATATTCCATAGAGATGGCCTTCCGAATCGTTTGGCGCTAGTTTCATACCGATTTGTCTACCAGTTTTTGAGATATGACGTTACTTCCGGTTTAAAAATGGCGGCTGAAATCTCTGACCCCTTGAAGTATATTTTAAACATGATTACAATTTTATAAGCTGTCTCAAATAGTATATTTATTGCATCAAAATAAAAATTTGTGAGATTATTAAAATGTGTGACGTCATTTCCGGTTTAGGTATGGGAAACTGCAAATATTATTGATAATAATACATAAAGTTAACCGTCTAAATTGTTTTGCGCTGGTTTCGTTGAAATCTATTTAGCCGTTATTGAGATATGATGTCACTTCCGGTTTCAAAATGGCGGCTTCCGGTTGACTTATAACAAGTCACATGAGACGTCAAAAGTACATACGTTACATAAATATCAAAATAATCGGATCAACCTTTGTTGCCAAAAAGCCAATCGATGTATTTCAAATTTCATTACGTCATTTCCGGTTTCTTTAACATAATGTTTAGCCTTTTGCTACTTATAATGCATATAGATGACCGTCTAAATCGTTTGGCACAATTTTCGTTCCAATCGGTCCAGCCGTTGACGAGATATGACGTCACTTCCGGTTTCAAAATGGCGGCACAAAAAATTCATGGTGTGAAGGTTAAATCAGACGCCAAAAGTGCACACGTGGTAAAAATGTGGGATCAATCGGTTCAGCCGTTTAGGTTGTGGCCTGTTTACCGGATTTGAATTCCAGGAGACTACTACTACTGAGATTATTATTATTATTATTATTATTATTATTATTATTATTATGAAAACCGCCCTAAAACACTGTTTTCACGGCCCTCTAGCGCGCAAAGGGCGTAACCTATTGTTCCCAAATTTGGTATATGTTGTAGGGTGGGCCATAGCTCGAAATTAAGATATATCGCAACAATGTGAGATTTTCCAATTTTAAGATCCAGTAGGCCGAAAATGCCACTTTGATGCTTACAGTAAAAGTGGGTTTGCTCCAGCCTTTTTAAATGAGTGTGTGCGCGCGCCGTACGACTTGGCTGGCGTGGAGCGACCGCTCCACTAGATCTGCATCTAAATCATCATCATCAGATAGCTTTTAAAAGGGGTGTAATTTCACTGTTTTCACGGCCCTCTAGCACCCAAACGGCATAACGTATTGTTCCCAAATTTGGTATATGTTGTCAGGTGGGCCATAGCTCGAAATTAAGTTATTTCGCAACAATGTGAGATTTCCCAATTTTGAGATCCAGTAGGCCGAAAATGCCATGTTGTTGCTTACAGTAAAAGTGTTTGGTCTGCTCCTCAGTTTATTAGGCATTTACGGTATGTTGAGTGAGTGTGAGTGTATAGTACGACTTGGCTGGGTGGAGCGACCGCTCCACTAGATTGCTATCCAGCAATTATAAAAACAATGTATTAGTATTATAAATTATATCAGTGTAGATATCTTACACTCACTAAAATCGTATTCGATATTGAGCTAAATGATTATAGCTTGACAGTAGATTTCATTACGTCGTCATTCCTACTGTGAATTTATTTTGTGTGAAATATTTTTTAACTGTTTTGAAAGGCGGACCAGCTACACGCTCACTTTAATAAATGACGACCCATGTTAAAACATAGGAGGCTTGTACGAACACACGGTGCATTTAAAGTGAGAGGCTACTAAAGTCCTCTGTTAAAGTGAGCCTGTAGAACGGGTATAAGCCCCAACTCATTATTAAGAGTCCCGATCAACTTTTTTTTTGTCTGCGGCTTAACGTCGCACTGTTCTGCAGCGAGGCTAATGGCGACGGATGAATGAGTATGATGATTGGGAGATGATGGTGACGAGTAGGTAAGGATGGAAGGTAGGAAGGAGGCGGTCGTGGCCTATTAGTAGGGTACCTTCCCAGCATTTGCTTGTCGACTGAGGGAAAACCACGAAAAAAACCCCAGTCAAGAAGGACGGCCGCGGGAATCGAGCCCGGGCCTCCGGAATACAAGTTCAGAGCGTTAACCACTCGGCACTCACCAACATGTTCCGTTCCGATCAACGGAACGGATCAACGTTGCGAAATATGTCAATTCAGGCCTCCTTGCTATGTAAACTGGAAAAGTAAGAATAGATGCCGATAAAGAAGTAATTTATAATGGCGTGAGAAGTGTTGGTAATATTTCATATATTCCGCGTATTTCATTGGTCTTATATGAATAAACAGATTGAAATCAAGACAAAGTTTCAAATAGAGTTGGCACTTGCACTGCAAAACATGCCATGAGGGCTGGTGGGGCTTACGCCGGCCGCCCGTTTTGAAATAGGATGTTAGACGGGATTTTATAGAAATTGAAATTCCACTGTAATTTAAATCTGATTTTCTTTATGTAGCTACCAGTGTACCTACCAGTGATGGCTATTCTCAGTTTTAATTAAAATCAGGTACATTTATCTTGATTTATTTATTTATTTATTCATACATCTTACAAAATGATAATAAAAATTATCACAGTGGCAAGGAATTACTAATAACTAATAAAATAACAATAGTAACAATAAAAATGACAATAATAACAAATAACAATCAAATAAGTTAGTCTCTATCAAAATTAAAATTTAAATGTATAAGTTTTCGAAATGTTTTTACTTCAGCCTTGTTTATATTTTCATTGTTTATTATGTTGGCTGGTAATTCATTCCAATCATCTATGGTTTGATTGAAGAAAGAATTTTTCAAAATGTCTGTCCGAAATGTTCTTGTTTTGAGTGTCCATTCATGATTGTCTCTTCCTTGCCTTGTCTTCCTCTCCAGCCGCTCCTTAAATTCCTTCCAACCACCTACACCATTCCAAATCCGCCACAAGTTGCAAAGCCTGGATGTTTTCCGTCTCTCCTCCATTGACTCCCATTCCAAATCCAACATCAATTGCTTCACGCTTACTCTCTCCTTAACAACTCGCCCTTGTTCATTTCTTCTTGTTTCCCACTTCCTTACTTTATTCGTAACTCTTCTTGCTGCAATTTTCTGAACCTTTTCTACTTGCTGTATCCCTTTCTTACTATGAACATCCCATACCGCCCCACCGTAGTCAAGTATTGGCCTTATAATTGTCTTGTACGCCTGGATCTTGACAGCAGTGTCTGCCCCTCTCAAAGATCTCATGACAAAATTCAAGTTGGTAATAGCTTTGGTTGTAACACTATTAACTTGCTTAGACCATTCAAGTTTTTCATTCAACCAAATACCGAGATACTTGTATTCATTAACTCTATCAAGTATGTCATTACCAAGAGTGTATGCAGGTTCTCGTACGGTCTTCTTCCGAGAAAAGTTCATCACCTTGCACTTACTAACATTCAACTTCATTTCATTCTCTGTCATCCACCATACAATCTGATTTAAATCTTCTTGTAATTGTATAATATCACTTTCGCCAACAATTTTCCGATAGATGACGCAGTCGTCAGCGAACAGCCTACATTCAGATTGAACATTTTGCTTCATATCGTTAATATAAACTATGAACAAAAGTGGTCCTAGGACGCTCCCCTGAGGAACTCCCGATGTAACCTGAGATTGAGATTGAGATTGATTGAGTGGATCGTATTTCTATTCAATATGAGATGTATATTATTATGTTTTCTGTGCGTTACGAAATTCCGGTTGGAGATGTTGCGCGTAGGTGCTCGCTCATCAACGCGTTACACCGAGCGTGTTTCTAGTGTGTTCTAACACAATATGTAAATGCGTATATTGTTGTACATTGAATAAACAAATGTAATTTTGGTGGTGATCGCCATAGTTTGACCTGCAAATACAAAGGTCCGCGGTTCGTACCTACTTGGCGGCAGACACCTGTTACACCTGCAAATATCTCCAGACCAAAACGAATTCTAAGTTTCTAACACAATGTCTGTTTGATTTCAGAGTGGCGTAAGAAAAGGCAATATTTCGAAATACGAGTACGAAAAAGCCAGCAGTCTTGAAAAAGGCCGTGTGTTCAAGGTACTGAACATGGCACGAGATCCGCAAGCCAATTTCGGGTCAACAATTATCGCGACTCTGCAATTGGACAACACTATCGTCAAAACGTATCTGCCGAAGCGCTTCAGTTATAGGTTTAGTGACGAAGATTTAAGGCGCATCGACATTGGTGTAGCCAAGTATACTTTGAAAAATCTGGGACGGGATGGAAATCAGAGTCTCTTACTTGATATCAAGCCCATCAATTGATGGAAGTAGAGATGTAAATATATTACCGATTTCTTATTTTGTATCAATAAATGTTATGTAGAAACAGCTGAGATCTTTGCTAGCCTGCACAAGGGGAGGTATCCTATTAAACATTCTCAAACCCTTGCAGAATAATTTACCTAGTACCTATTTTCAAGGAATTTCGTTGAAGACATTCCCAAATCTTGAAGTGAGTGACGTTTTTGCAAAGATATGTAGGAGTATTTAACGCTATTCTCTATAAATGTCAATGCAGTGCACAATTTTTTTGAATTGATAACTCTGAGAATACTTCTCATTGCCACTTTCTGGACTTTTTGAAATGTCTCAATTTAGTTTTTATTCAATGTAAACCGGACTGAGCTGCAGTAATAAATATCCCAGAAAAAAACATTCCGTGTAAAAAAGGCAGCCAAGTCTTTTTACTTTAAAAAAGTTCAACACCGAAAAGGAGTGATATCAAAAAGGAGCCAAGTCAATGACATTTCCAAATATTTAATCGTATTTTTTAAATAAAAGTATAAACACCGAGAAATACTTTACAAAAGGACTTGGCGCATCGTTTTTTTAAAGACATCATTCTATACTAAAAGTGGAAAGAAATTTACAAGTAGGTACATTTTCCTCTTTCTATTAGAGCCAAAATCTATGGATCAAGCTATACTTTTAGTACTGGCTATTTTATAGTTCTGTCAATGGTGATAGAAGCAAGATTTCATGCTGTAATAGATAAGTAATATAAGGATGGAAGAATTAAATAACAATTTGAAGTGGGCTCATGCATATTCTTACAGCACTGTTAACATGGTGATATTAGAAGGGTATCTTTTCATAATTTGATCTTGACTGAAGGAAATCATGAAACGTTGTCAAATAAATACTATAACTATCTAAGGAACACTATAATATATTTTTGAAGTGTCAAGTGTATAAAGTTAAAATAATTAATAGAAATTGAATGTGACTGTGTACTTTGTGAAATGTTTTGTTATAAATGTGGATTAATAGAAATTAATTTCATGATGAGAAGGTTTAACGCATGAGACTTGTTGACCACGAAACAATATTACAAAGATAACTAACTATTGTGTATTTATAGAAAACATAGGCAACAAGTTTCATCGCGTACATATTTAAATAGAAAATATTTTACAATAGGTAAATTATGTAATTGAAAGATATTATTATTTTTCCCTATTGTTCTAAAAATTCAAAAATTACGGTTGAATATAAATGGCAGATGCTTATGAATAGAAAAATGTCATTAGATTAGATTAGATTAGTGTGGTTTAATGGCGCGTCAACGACGAGGTTATATTGCGCACATGAATTGTTATATTTAACTTTGTTGATCATAATTGGAGGGCAAGGGGAGGGGGTAGACCTAACGGGCCCGATCCGGGGGAGTCCAGCACTGGTGGAAAGGCCAGGCCGGAATGGGGACGGACCGGGGGGTATGAGGATTCGGGCCGGCTGAACCCGATTTCAGGGGGATCACCATCTCGAGGGGGGAGGCCGGCCCGAGGGGACCACAAATTCAAGGGAGGGCATGGTTAGGTCGACCCTGGCTGCTCTTGGTCTGGGCCTCACCACTATGTCATTAAAAAAACGATGCGCCAAGTCCTTTTGTAAAGTATTTCTCGGTGTTTATACTTTTATTAAAAAAAATACGATTAAATATTTGGAAATGTCATTGACTTGGCTCCTTTTTTGATATCACTCCTTTTCGGTGTTGAATTTTTTTTAAAGTAAGGAGATTTGGCTGCCTTTTTAACACAGAGTGGTTTTTTCTGGGATATCACTTCTTTTGTTAGTTTATTCATACAGCTTGTAGCACATGTCCGAGCAAGACTAATTTCTTTAAAAAAATACGCCTCAAGCGATTTGGTTAGTAAGAAAAGTTGCGTTTGGTATAAGATTAGAATGATTATCCAAGAAGAATAGCCTAAGTTTCGTTACAATCGGTCCAGCCGTTTACGATATATGACGTCACTTCCGATTTTGAATAGCGACAGAAAATAATGTCGTCTTGAATTCATAATTATAAGTCCTACATAATTGCATACTTTGGTTGCAATCGGTACAGCCGTTTTCGATATATTACGTCACTTCTGGTTTTGAAATGGCGGCCGAAAAAAATGTCGTCTTGAATTCATATTTATTAGTCCTACATATTTCCAAAATTTGGTTGCAATCGGTACAGCCGTTTTCGATACATGACGTCACTTCCGGTTTTAACAATGGCGGCCGAAAATAATGTCGTCTTTATTTCATAATTATTAGTCCTACACATTTCCAAAATTTGGTTTGCAATCGGTACAGCCGTTTTCGATGTATGTCGTCACTTCCGGTTTAACAATGGCGGCCGAAAATAATGTCGTCTTAAATTCATAATGATGAGTCCTACACAATTCCAAAATTTGGTTGCAATCGATACAGCCGTTTTTTATATATGACGTCACTTCCGGTTTTAAAAATGGAGGCCGAGAACACTGCAACCTTGAATTTATAATTATTAACAAAGTACGTTTACTAAATATCTATTTAAAAGTATAAAGTGGTGAATTTAGTGTCATTTAGCATATCTATGACGTCGTTTAACATATTTATGACGTCATTTCCGGTATTGGTAAGAAGCAAACAATCTATAGTTGATAGCTCATGAACGACCATCTGAATTCATAAACCTTATATTTCCGTAAAATCGGTAATGCCGTTTATAATATATGACGTCACTTCCGGTTTCAGGAATGGCGGCCGAGAACACTGCAACCTTGAATTTATCATTTGTATTGTCTATGTTACAATGTAAGTTAATTATGTATGTATTTTAAGGATAATAATTTGTTGAAATAAGTTTAATATTGGCTATTTATGACGTCATTTCCTGTTAAGAAAATAATTTTTGTTATTGATACTTAATAAAGATGACCATTTTAATCGAATGGCGCTAATTTTGTTCTAATCGGTCGATACGTTTTTGAGATATGACGTCACTTCCGGTTTAAAAATGGCGGCACAAAAATTCACAAGAGGCAAGGTATCATCAGACGCCAATAGTGCATAATTATGTGGTAAATATTTCAGGTTGATCGGTTCAGCCGTTTAGGCTGTGGCGGTGATAGCAACTTTTTCTGACATCTGAAGAAGAAGCAGAAGAAGAAAGCGGTGTAATTTCACGATTTTCACGGCCCTCTAGTTCGTAAACGGCATGACTGATTGTTGTCGCGTGATGTATATGTTGTCAGGTGGGCCATAGCTCAAAATTAAGATATTTCGCAACAATGTGAGATTTTCCATTGTTAAGATCCAGTAGGCCGAAAATGCTATGTTGTTGCTTACAGTAAAAGTGTTTGGTCTGCTCCTCGGTTTATGTAGGCATTTACGGTATGTTGAGTGACTGTGAGTGTACGGTACGACTTGGCTGTGTGGAGCGACCGCTCAACTAGATCAAGAATTGATCGAAAACTTACAGTCCCCGTACAAGATCATCAAAGTAAGACGATTAAACTCGAAAAGAATTATTGACGAAAAAGTTGAATACATACCAAATAGAGTTATTGTGGTAACTTTTGAATCGCAGCGTCTACCAGAAAGAGTATTCATGTATAACAACTCTCTTTCCGTGAATATTCACATAATGCCGGTGAAAATGTGCCAAAATTATTTGAGATTTGGTCATTCGTCAAACCAATGTAAAGCAAACAGAGCAAGGTGCACATTATGTGCTCTAGAACCCCGAAGTGTAGATTGTCCAATGTCGCCAGAAGATCTAGTGAAATGCATTCACTGCGAGGGAAACCACAAAGCAACGGACCGAGTTCAATGCCCCGAGTGGATGAGGCAAAAGAACATAAAATCGCAAATGGCATATGAAAATAAATCATATCAAGAAATCGAGAAAGACAATAGAGTTCCAAATCAACCCAGACAACTATACTCAACAATTCAAACAACCAATAATACTAAAAATAAAGAAATCTCTTATGCAGACAGTGCTAGCATTCCAATAGTACTACAACAACAGAATATAACCGAACCTGAATCTGAAATTGTAGGATTCACCTACAAATGGCCAAGAATTAAATAACATCCTGGAACAGTTGTGCCATCTTATAAAACAAACAATAGAAATATCATTTAATCAACATAAACTCCCAGATATAAATACATTGCAAAACAATTTTGAAAAAATACTGATGCAAAATCAACCAAAGTCTACCCGGAATACAACGTCATGTAATAAGGCCTATACCTGGCAATGCTAAACAGGGTTCATCTTTGCCTGTCACCGACCATAGTCATGGCTGAGAAACAGAAACGAATTAAAATATTACAATGGAATTGTAGATCTGTATACTAAAATTTAAGTGATATAAAACATGAAATAGCCAAAGAAGATATCGACATTGCAATACTAAGTGAAACTTGGCTAAAACAAAATCAAAATGTATCAATAAACGGATACAACATATTCAGAACAGACAGAACAGAAGAAGGCGGAGGATGGATCGCCACAGTAATGAAAAGAAGCATTCAACACAAGAGCATAGATATTCAACATCAAGTACAAAATATGGAAATATCAGCCACGCAATTCAAGCTAGATAACAAAACTATTACAATATTATCTGTCTACTGCTCCCCGGCATCGAATTAAGTGTAATCAATGGCAAGGAATAGTGGATCCAATAATTCAAAATTCACAGATAATACTAGCTGGAGATGTGAATTGCTATCACCAACAATGGGGTTGTCTGAGGGACGATCTACAAGGAAATCACTTATTTAATTTTATAGACAAACACCATGAAGAGTTCTCCATACAGGAATATGCAACCAGTAGATATCACCATTGTATCTCCTGAATTAGCCATTCACATGACATGGGAAGTAAGAAGTGACTCAATGGGAAGTGATCACTTTCCTATTCTAATAACTATAGGACAAAATCAAGAAGAAAGAAAATTCCAAACTAAGTCGGTGAAATTTAACATTAAAAAATAAGATGGGAGGAATACAAAGAATAAATTATAAATAAACTGCAAAACATACATTTATTGCAAGACCCCCTTGAAAGATATTCACAATTTGAACTAAGCATCATAGTGCCAGCAATTAAATCGTCATCGTGCTCAAACAAATCAGTAGGTCAGGCGAAAAGAACGGATCAAGTTATATCCAAAATAATATAAAGAGAATAACCCCTTGGTGGAACGAGACTTGCGCTCGTGCAGTTGCAAGAAGAAGATTGACTTCTAAAATATTCCGACTTAACATGAACCAGGAAAATTATCATAAGCTCAAAGCAGTTGAGGCAGAAACACGTGGAATATTAAAAGAACAAAAGACTCTGGGATGGAGAAATTACTGTAGTAAAATAAACAGAGAAACACCTTATAAGGAAGTTTGGAATATGATCAACAAATTCAGAAATTGTAAAAACACGTCCACAAACATCGTAGATGAAAGTAGGTAATTGGGCAGAAGATTTTCACCAAAAGATTGCACCTGACTGGGTACCGCAAGATATCATTATTGGTCCCTTGCTAAATGATTTTAATAACTTACTAACTTCACCAATGTCTATTGACGAGTTGGAATGTGCGTTACTCAATCTTAAAAACACAGCACCTGGAAGTGATCAAATCAGTAACAGTATGCTACAAAATCTTCCACAAGAAGCAAAGCCAGAATTATTACTAATTTACAATCAATTATTTCAAGATACCGGAAACATGGAATTCACTAATAATTGTTCCCATACTTAAACCATTAAAAGATCCTTTCAGCTCGGACTCCTACAGACCCATTGCACTAATGGTAACAATGGGAAAACTAATGGATAACATTTTACTGAAAAGACTGGATTAGATTAGATTAGATTATTGTGGTTTAACGGCGCGTCAACGACGAGGTTATATTGCGCACATTAATTTTTGCATTTTTGCATTTAACATTGTTGATATAAGTGGTGGACATGGGGAGGGGTCGACCTAACGGGCCCGATCCGGGGGAGTCCAACACTAGTGGGGAGGCCTGGCCGGAATGGGGATGGACCGGGGGGTGTGAGGATTCGGGCCGGCGGAACCCGATTTCAGGGGGATCACCATCTCGAGGGGGAAGGCCGGCCCGAGGGGAGGGGAGGGGACCGCAAATTCAAGGGAGGGCATGGTTAGGCCGACCCTGGCTGCTCTTTGTCTGGACCTCACCACTGACCTGTCCGGCATGGGTAACCCTTACTAGCAAGATGGCCGACGTGTAATGTCTTGCTTAATGTTTGCTGTTGTTAAAAGTTTGTTTTGAGCTTGATTACTGAATGTATGGATGTTTTATGTGTTTTATTATAAAGTGTTGAAGTCACTGGTGCCACGAAATATATAATTTCTGTACTCCTGAGTGTTGAAATATCTACATGGTGTGAATTAGCATTGACTGTCCAACCTTAACCTATGAGCACTACCCAGGTTTTGAAGATGGTGAATTGCGGGGTGTGCAGTTCAACAGTGAGTGAGGACATGGAAGCCATACAATGTGAAGGGTCGTGCTGCAAATGGTATCACAGAAAATGTGTGCGTATGAGTGAAGCCGATTATAAACTGATTCAGAAAATGAAAAATATTCTATGGTTCTGTGTCTCATGTTACAGTACATCTGGGAAGGTCATTTCAATGGGAATGAATTGTCATATTAAAGAAATGCTAGGTGATATGGGAGTGAAAATTAAGTCGCTTGAAGATAAAATTGATTGTCTAAAGAATGAACAGGCATCGAATAAGGTATCGGAACAAAACAAAGGGAACAAATGTGATGAGAAACTATTCGATGAAATTGATATTGAGAATGATGAAAGTGATAATCAGAGCTGGTTGGAGGTAGTAAAAAAAGGAAGGAAGCGTAAGAAGAATGTAATGGGAAAGGAAGGAAATGAGTTGGACTGTAGTACCATTGACGTACACAATGGTAGTACTCATGTGCTAATTGTAAACAAGAAAAATAGTGCGGTGAGGAAGGATGAAGATGATGTGAACGAAGACGCTCCTGAAAGTGTGGTTGGTGATGTAAAACCTGATGTTGTTACGAAATCTACAAAGTCAAATGAAACAAGAAAAGCAATGAAAAATGTAGTTGATCCAGTAAAAATTGGAGTTGGAGTTCGAATGGTAAAGAATATCAGGAATGGAGGTGTGGTAATTGAGGTGGACTCTGCAGAAAATCAAGAAAAGCTCAAGAAGGCGCTTGGAGAAGATTTTGAAGTAAGGGAGCCAGCCATCATGGACAAGAATGTAAGGTTCAAAATTCAGGTGCTAGGTGTGAGCGCCGAAGAAGAGAGAGACTTTAAAGACTGGGAAAATGTAATACGTGAGCAGAATGGGATTGAAAACATTCGTATTGTGCATAAGGTACAGAAAGGTAACAATTGTAATGTAGTGATGGAGGTGGACAGGAATTTCAAGGTCAAGTATGTGGAGGGAGGTTTTAAGTTAAAAATGGGTTGGTACATGTGTAAGGTGGTGATGAATGTAAGAGTAATTAGATGTTTCAAGTGTCAAAAGTATGGTCATATGCAAGGTGAGTGTAAAGCTGTATTGTCATGTGCGAGATGTGGGGGAGAGCATAAGTTTAGTGATTGTACATCTGCTTCTCTCATGTGCTCAAATTGTCATAATGGGAATAATAGATTTGGAATGGATGTGCACACGGGACATGTAGCTGGAAGCAATGACTGCTCTTTTAACAAGTGGATGTTTAATAAGGAGAGGGAAAGACAGGAGAGGGGGTATATACCCAAGGATGGAAGATTGTAGCAATCAAAGGCAGGGCAGGATATGGTACTAGGGAATAGGGAAAGTGAAAAAGGATGCAAAGGAGGAATTTTGTACTTAAATGTTCAAAGTCTCATCAGTAACTTTGGAGAAGTTGAAAGATTAGTCAAAAGATGTGGGCCTAAGGTACTAGCTGTTACTGAAACTCATGTTACAGATGACATTTATGATAAAGAAATACAACTGCAAGGCTACAATGCCATAGCATGTAATTCTCAGAGTAGGCATACAGGTGGGGTAATAATGTACATTAAAGCTGGCAGTAAGTATGCAGAGATATTGAATGAGTGTAAGCATATGAATTACTGGATTGTAGGAGTGCAGATAATGTTTGTGAAGAGATGGTGTAATTTGTTTGTGGTGTATCATTCCCCTAATGGTAACCATGATGTTTTCATTGATGACATTGAAGATATAATTTTTGATAGAACTTCGAATGAGGACAAACTCATGTTGACAGTTGGTGATTTTAACTTAAACTGGTTGAATATGGGTAGTAAAGTAAGAAAACTTAGGGAAGTTGTTCAAAATCATGGCCTTTACCAGCTAGTAGATAAACCTACGAGAGTTACAATAAACACCAATACCATAATTGACCTGGTGATTACGAATGCAAAGCATGATGTTGAAGTCGAGGTTGGAATTGAACATGCATTCTCGGATCATGAGATATTGTTGGTCAAGGTACCTGATAAATGTGTATATAAGAATAAGGAGATAGAAATTGAAATATGGTCAAAGTATAGTGCTGAAGAGTATTGTAATCAGCTAGACAAATGTATGTGGGTAAGAGATGGGGATGTGAATGATGTATTATCGGTACTTATGAAGAACATGATTAAATGTAAGGATGAACTGGTTAGTAAAAGGAAGGTTCATAACAAGAGGGCTGCTAAGCCGTGGATGAGTGACGATATTAAGAAACGATTGTATGAGAGGGATTTAATGTACAAAAAAGCAAAATTTGGGAAGGCTAGTAGTGACTGGACTGATTATCGCAGAATAAGGAATGATGTAACTAGGTTATTAAGGAAAGCTGAAAGGGATTATTATAATAAGAAGATTGACTGTGTAAAGTATGATAGTGCAGAGATGTGGAAAACACTCAAAGGATTAGTATGTACAGGAAGTAAGAGGAATGAATCAAGTGTTATCAATGTGGATGGAGTTGAAGTGGATAAAGATGAGGTTGCAAGTGAGTTTAATGCATTCTTTGTTAATAGTGTACAGGAGATTATAAACAACGTAATAGAAGTGGATAAGAATGATATCTCGAATTTAGATATAAGAAAAAGTGTGGTTATTGAAGATTATATGAGACCGGATGATGTAACATGTGTACTTGGACAATTTAAAAGTGTAACAGGTCATGATCTAGACAAAGCGGTAATGAAACTGAAAAATAAGAAAGGTTCAGTTGATGGTGTTTCAACTAGAATATTGAAATACGCCTATCCTAGAATAAAAAATTAATTGTTATACCTACTGAATATGTCTTTTGAAACGGCTACTTTCCCGGATATGCTTAAGGAAGCTACTATTGTGCCAATTCAAAAAATAGTTAAAGCATCGAAAATTTCAGATTTCAGACCTGTAAATCTACTCTCTGTAATTGACAAACTATTGGAAATAGTAGCATATGATCAGTTATATGACTATTTTGATAGTAATAATTTATTGAGTGAGATTCAGTCGGGGTTCAGAAAAGTTCACTCATGTGAAATGGCTGTCCAAACAGTTGTTACAGATTGGCTAATAGCAGCGGATAAGGGTGAATTAACTATGGCCGTTTTCCTAGATATTACTAGAGCGTTTGAAACTGTTGATAAAGAGAGACTTGTATTAAAATTGGAACACATTTATGGTGTAACTGGAAGGGCTTTGCAATGGATTAAAAGTTATCTATTTGGTAGAAAGCAGAAAGTTAAATGGGAGGGAGAATGCTCGATGTTGATTGAATGTAACAATGGTGTGCCACAAGGAGCAGTACTAGGCCCATTTTTATTTAATGTGTTTATTAATGACATTGAAGTTTGTATGCAAGAGTGTAGGGTGCACCTCTATGCAGATGATATAGTTATGTATACTAATGGTAATGATGAGAGTATATGTAAAAAGGTGAATAATGACTTGGTTAATGTAGATAGTTGGTTAAGAGTGAATAAATTAAAGCTCAATATAAGCAAGTCTAAGTGCATGCAGTTGGGAGGTGTACGACTTAAAAAGGTACAGATGTGTCAGCAAAATAATATTAAAATAAATGAAGAAATACTGGAATATGTCGATGAATTCAAGTATTTGGGCATAGTGATTGATGCAGGTCTGAATTTTAACAGTCATGTAAAATATATAAGGAAGAAAATTGCAAAGAAAATTGGATATATGAAAAGAATAGGCACAAACTTATCAATGTATACTAGATGTGCTATATTTAACACGATTGTCAAGCCGCATTTCGATTTTGTTGGTTCAATCTTATTCCTAGCATATAACAAGGATGTACAACAGCCACAGATTTTGCAAAATAATGCCATGAGAGCTATTTTAAGAGTTCCTAAGGTGATGCCAATTAAAGCAATGCTTAATATTTTAGATTGGTTATCAGTCAAAGAAGGAATTTTGTATTTAGTTTTAATTTTTATTTATAAGATAAAGAATGGGCTACTCCCGAATTACTTAAAGTTGCAATTGGAATCTTTTCTGATTGAAAATGAAACGTATGGAACGAGAAATGTGATGGATGGTAAAATGAAAGTGAAAGATGTGAAAGTGAAATGGAGTGAAAGAGTATAATAAGTTAGATATTGAAATAAGAAGTGTAAATAATGTGGGTAGTTTTAAATTTAAATTGAAAGAGTATATTTTGTCATGCAGGTCGAAGGAGTAGGGTATAAATGTTTATTGTTAATTGTGACTTTGTATTAGTTGTTATAACATGTACTGTGTATGTGAAACTTCAGCTGATTGCAGCTAATAATAAATACAAATACAAATACATGAGCATATGCTCGCCGGCGTAGCTGCAATGGATCATTGGCCAACGCAAACCCCACCACCGCGCTAAGGTGGCAGCCATCGGTGGGGTGAAAAGACTGGATTGGTGGTTGGAGAATCAATGCGGTTTACGTAAAGGCAGGAGCACACTTGACAGTCTAAATATATTTCATTCCAATATAAAGCTGGCACTTTTCAATAGAAAGACTTTAATTGCGGCATTTTTGGACATATCATCTGCTTTCCCAACTCAATTCAATAATTGGGTAATAAAACGATTGACAAAATTATAGAGTAACGAAAACAAAGATAAGAGGGTCCTAATCCTGATTGTGTATGAGTATCGCAAGAACCATTAACATAGCATTACCACAAGGTTCTGTATGTAGCCCAACATTATATTCGATTTACACTTCTAAATTGGGAAATAGATTGAATGACACAAGGACTCTTAACTTTGCTGACGATATTGTGGTATATTCATCAGCATCACATACATCAGAAGAGGAAGCATTAATCAATCAATGCAAGTTTTAAGCAAATTAAATAATGACCTGAATTTGCTCGGACTATCGCTCTCCCCCACCTAGAGCAAATCAATCATATTCACCGCAAAAAGAAAAACTAACAACATAGCAATCCACATTAATCATATCGACATTCCTATAACCAAAGAAGCCAGACAGATTCCTGGGCATTATCTTTGATTCTAAAGTTACATGGAGCCAACACATCAATTACCTCGTTAATAAGTGCACCTCTGGATTAAACATTTTAAGATTAGTGGCCGGCGTATGGTGGGGAGGTCACCCACACACGCTATTACTTCTATACACAGCCCTGATCCGAAGCCAGCTGGACTATGGATGTATGTTATATGATGGAGCCGCCAAGACACATTTAGATAAACTTAACAAAATTCAGAATCAAGCCCTAAGAGTGGCATTGGGAGTCATGAAGTCGACGCCAATAGAAGCACTCCAAGTGGAATCAGGAATATGTCCTCTCTCCTATAATAGAAGGAAGTGGATTAATCACAAATATCTAGCTAAAACAATAACTACGTGCACTAACCCAATTTATCTAAAGTTCAATTAATTTACGAAATAAATCATATCTGGAGATCAAAGGCGAGCACATTCCACGTCCCTATCTAAAATTTTTGGTACTATTCTTCCATTCAAGAACTCTCTGATCAAAACAACCATACCAGCCTGTTTCGAACATTCATATTCAAGCCAGTTAAAAAAATTAATACAATACATGACGATGGAATCAAGAAACTTGCAAATAGAGAGATGGAAACAAGAGAAGACACATTTCAAAAAGTAATGAACAAAAATTTCCCTGAATATATACACATTTATACAGATGGATCCAAAATGCAAGATGAAAAATTTACAGGCGCAGCAGTTAACGAAAAAGGAAGTGAATTCCAGAACAACATTAGAATACATCATCAAGCAACCATGTTTACTGCAGAATCAATTGCAATAGTTAAAGCATAAGCACATCAATCAAATTTCATACCTCAACAACAAAAGAAAATATATTATTTTATCAGACTCATTAAAGTAATACCAACATCTTGCTCCAATTCATATTTTTCTTGTTCAATTGATCAACACAAGTAACCAAAAAAAAATTAGCTCGATTGGTCCTGTTTATCCCTGACTAATCCCGATTTCTAACATTCAATTTCAAACTTGCCGCGTGCCACGCTGACGTCATCGTGGGCTCACCGCCTAGTAGGCAGGCAGGGTAGCAGGCGGGCGGTGGCGGCGGACGACTTCAACCGTGATTTAAATTAGTTGGGAAAGTACGTACGGTCTAGTGAGCAGTGTCATCGTCTAAGTTAAAATGTCTACGAGAAATCCTTACTTATTCGAACCGACCTCTACAAACGACGAATAACACAAGATAAATTTAAAAAATATTGAAAACAGAGCCAGGGTAGAAACTTTTGGCGGCAGAGCTGGTAACCGTGATTAGTGTAGGTGCGTGTTTTGTCAAATAATGCCGACGGACATGGAATCTTTGAGTGATTAAGATGATTGCATTGTCTTGAGCGGAAGCTTCCTCTTTCTCGAACTCTCTTTACTGCAAGACGGCAAGCGAAATCAATCACATCTAATAATTTACATTTCTCAATATTTTGCAGGTATGAAGATTTTCGTCCCTTTAACAGGACCCAGATGCAAGTATACCTATTTAGAATGCATCTGGGCCAAATCCACACTTTTGTGTGATGTGTATTTTATTTAACTAACCATCTAGTCATTATACATAATAATTATGTATGCGTAAAATAATATCAGAAGTTAAACTGTACGATTTAATGAAAATGAACTCGGCGCAATATAACCACGTCGTTGACGCGCCGTTAAAACATAATAATCTAATCTAAATCTAATCTAATCTAGATTGAATTGATTCAGGTTTACCTAAATTACCGGATGGAACTGCTGTAGATTTTAATCGGGGAATGAGTTACTTACGGGAAAAAAACCCTGTTTTGAGGCGGTTAGAAATTTCAAAATCTTCAGTGTTAAAATGATCAGAACAGACTTATGTAAATTTACTCGGCACAAATTTTTCTCGGTTGACTTTGTGTAGTGTAACCATTGCCGCTGCAGTTGAGGTGATTTTGTGAATGACGGAAGTCTATGGAATGACACACTTTTTGTGTCACTTTTGCTTTTCAAAGATTGTTATTGCACTCATACACAGATTAACGTTGAACCATGTTGAACCATGTTGATAAAATAAAACTAAATACCAAAATAAAAAGAAATTCACTTGAAAATTAATACATAAAGATACTTCGCTGCACTATTAAAACTAGAACACAAATCGAACACTCTCTGAGGAATGTGACAGGAGACTGTCTCGCCACGCGTCGTACGCATTCTTGCTGTCCATCCGGTGCGAGGGTTGAACAGGTAGAGCCCACGATGACGTCAGGTGCTGCTTTTACAAAATAGCTCCTAACTCGGCGAAGGAATTTTTTTACAATTTTTTTGTAAGGAAAATTTAGTAAGTTCGCTAAGATTATAAATTAAAAAAAATATTTGGAGCAAGATGTTGGTATTACTTTAAGCGTCATAACAGCACTCCAAAGGAATGGAATAAACACAAAGACCAGCCCCTTAATACTTGAAATTAGAACGGCAATAGAAAAACTTGAAAAATTAGGATATACAATCATCATAATGTGGGTCCCGGCTCATATTGGATTACTAGGAAATGAAAAAGCTGATCAATTAGCTAAAGAAGCCAAAAATTTAACAACAGAAATGAACATCAAGATTCCATATTCAGATATTTTATCTTCAATAGAACAAGGAATCATATCAGAATGGTCAAATCAACGGGAATTATATAAAACCAGACACCAATCTCAATACACAAAAGTTCACTCATCTCCGCTGAAGACCATTCCCTGGTTTAAAGAAATCAACACTAAACGATCAAATATCACCATGGCTATCCGAATGAGAATAGTACATTGTTCCATGAAGCAACACCTTAATAGAATTGGCGTGGAAGAATCATCCATTTACGAATGCGCTGAAGAGTCAGAAACACTTGATCATATTTTCTTCCAATGCGGACTCCGCAGTATATCAGCCCTAGAGAAGATCTAGAGAAAAAACTAAGAAGACATAAAATCCCAAGTCCTTGGAACATTATAACAATATTATCAGAAGAAAATACTAACATAAATAGAAATTTCATACAATTTTTAAATAAATTCACCCTAAAAATATATAATAATTTAACAAGAGTAAAAGTAAACGTCAAATCAAATCAAACGAATGAGCGGGATCGTTCATCCAATCAGCTGGCTGAAATAGGCTTTTGCCTCAAGGCCATTAAGCAAGCAAAGAAGAAGACAAAGAAGAAGAAAAAGAAAGTCAATTAGTCTGTAATTACTTGACTGATTTGGCTTAAACAGTGTATAATTTTTGATATAGTTGATCTTGATCACCATGCAAACTTTGAACTTAAGCGTAACATTTTGATTTTCAACCATTCGGAAGATGTTTTAACTTTTAACCAATAAGAGGATGACGTGTCTGAAACTTTGTACAATTTGAGACAATGTTGGTTGCAATGTCTTGCCAAATTTTCAAATTGATTTGACCAAGCAATCGGATGATAATATGAACCAATCGATGGATTTCAAAGAAATTATGGACTGCAACGGACTGAAATTTCAGCTCGTTCGAAGAAAAAATTTTGAACGAATGAATATTGTCAGTAGTAGAAAAAATTGTGTGCCTGCCAAAAGAGCCAAAAGTTTATCACAATATCTATGTACGGTTTGAAGCAATTATATGACGTTTGTCACGATCTGATGTCAGGTTATACTGTTATTAGATACCGGTGCAAATGTTTACACTAAATTGGTGGTGTGTTGGCGAGTGTTTGTACTCATAGTCCAAATGGTATAGACAGCATTATTTAAAAAAAAAACGAATAACACACTTTGAACACCTCTCACCTTATTGAACAGCAAGTGCAAACATCTTCCTCTTATTTTTTAAATACTGTAATACGATTGTAATCATATTTTATTTGCATCAATTAACAGTTTTCTATAATATAAATACGTTCTGCCCAGTATCTCTGAAATACGTATTCAATTTTTTAAATCACATTTGAAGGCATAAAATGTGGCCCACTTCCAAAAACAATTTAGGATTAGTTTTCAATTTAGTTTCCCTATTGTTTTGTAAGTAGCGGACCCCCCGACGGCTGCCACCTTATCGCGGTGGTGGGGTTTGTGTTGGCTAATGATCCACGGCGAGCATGCTCATGTGTAAGGGCTTCCCATGCCGGACAGGTCAGTGGTCATGCCCAGATAAATAGCAGCCAGGGTCGACCTACCCGTGCCCTAACTTGAATTTGTGGTCCCCTCGAGCCGGTCTCCTCCCTCGAAACTGATGTCCGCCCAAATCGAGTCCCACCGGCCTGCACCTTTCTGTCCCCCGGTCCGTCCCAATTCCAGCCTGGCCTTCCCACCAGTGACTGGGTCTCATTGGTCGACCCCTCCCAATAACTTCTATAAATGATCAACACGGTTAAAAATAAACCTAATGTGCGCAAAATGACCTAGTTAACCAATATTAATTTAATCTGTAAGTAGGGGATTTCGTGATTAGTAAATGGTAATTACAGATATGTCTAGTTATTAGTTGTAAACAAGTGAATTGTGTAAATTCTGTCACCGAGTCGTCAGTGTGCAATCCGCTGAGAAGGCAGACATGAACGTGTGCGAGTGTGCGTAAATATACCCTAGTTGTTTTCATGATGAATGTGTGGGCTTGGATACATGATGAGGTTGATTTTATATGCATTGAATGGTCTGATTATTGGTTTACTATAGATGGGCCTTTTTCACCACACCAGGAGGCCAATTCCTGAGACCACACGTTTTGAAACCGTTTACGTTTTGAAAACGTACATTCAAAACGTGCACGGTTTAGAAAATTCACGGTTTGAGAAGATGGCTATTCTTGGCACACATTTATTGTTTACGTTTTTCCCTCCCTTGACAACCGTTTCATGTTTTGGAATCCGAACACTTCCGAATGACGAACCAATGAAATGTCGTAAAATTGTGAAACAGTCGCGAGAGGACTCTAGCGGAAGAAACTACTACTAGTGTTGTTCTTGTTTATCAGATCAGCTGTTTGTGTACATGTTTGTGAATGTGATTGATTTTGAACTTCTTCTGGTAAATAATGTCAAAAAAACTATCGATAAACCAGCAAAATGCCCTGGTTTCATATGTTGAACAAAATAGAAAACTGGTAACAGGAAAACTCGACAACTCCTTCACCAAGAAGGACAAAGAAGATTGTTGGATAGAAATTGCGAAGAACCTCAATTCTCTTGGCGGTTGCGTCAAGACGGCAGACAAGTGGCAACAGGCAAGTAAAACTAGAGTAAAACACTCCAATATTGTATTAATTATGTACTTAGGGTCAAACTGAATACCACATGCAAACTAACTTGTAAATGAAACGCATAATTAACTTTGGTTTCTAATAAATACGGCCTCTATTGACGTTTTAAGGATGGCTAACCTAACCTTACTCCCCTGTAACCTAAAAGCTTTCTCATGCAGAATGTGGGACTACCTACCTAGTACAGGGTTCCCAATTACAAGAAATATTCACCATATTACCACTTGTAAGTAGGTACCACTACCTACATAGGTACCTAATCTAAAGCAAATTTCACATGCAGTCACTCTTATTTCATCACACAGTCCTGGCAAGACATGCGATACGCTGTCAAGCAGAAGGTGGGCAACAACCGCCGCATCCTTGCCTCTACTGGGAACACCGGCAAGCAGCTTGAGGACCTGACCCCCATACAGGCCAGGATTGCCGAGATTACAAGCCCGGTAGTGACTGCCGGGCATGTGCTGTCCCTGGAGTCGGTGATCGGCGATGATGTAAGTATGTGTGAGTGTGCCTTTTCTATAGGACTCAATGATTGGCACATTAAAAGTCCTGGGAACCGCTGTAGAGATTGCCGGCTGCTACAATATCCCCAAAATTCAGACACCTCACCAAAGGTCTGTTTGTGTACACTGACAAAAGTGCCATTTTCTGCACATCATACATATTACGTACATAGCTTGTGGCAGGTTTTGGCATAGTAAACAAACAGAACTCAAGGGTCTCTTTTATTCCACTACTATAGCTACTGACTTTGGGAGGTTGTTTTAATTAAATAACCATTTTCTTGGAATGTAAAATTTCAATGATACTAATTTTTTAAAGAAAATTATAATGAAAATAACCTCACAAAATTGCAATAGGTACATTGGAATAAAAAGTTAGCCTTGGAAAGTTTGAATTTTGGGATACTTTGACGCAGCGGACAATCACTACAGCGGTCCCCAGAACTCTCAATTACCAAAAACAGCAATAGTTTTATCCGATGCTCACAACTAGTACTAGTTTTAAGTGGACTTACTTAGAAGACATGTATGAGACTGGGTTTATGAGTTATTTCCTAGATCAAATATGATTTGCCACAGACACTGAAGAGTACTAGTACTATTTCCAAAATATTAAATTAATATTTATGTAGTAATTAAAACCTTTTCCAAGCTTTATAACCACTTTTTAAAGCCCTCACTTGAATTTACAACATAAAATAAAATACATTTTTTCTCTAGTCTATTATTCATAGTTAATTAGTACACCAGTTTCAATTAGGTAGGTACAAATCTTAATAAATGAAAATTAATTGAAATGCAAAAACCTGTTTATCATTGAGTAAAATTGAAGCATACCCAATTATTCAACTCAAAATCCAAAATCCCACCACAAATTATTTGCTATCAGCTTCAAGAAATCAATTCAAACATAGAGTACAGTGTTTCACTGTAAGATAGATCAATCGAAGGCTACAAGATTCCGCAGGTCAGACCTAACGACCATCACACGTCTCTCGTACAACGTAAGTGTAAATCTTAATTATATAACTATCTACCTTCATTTTCTCTCATGCAATGGATTGAATATCTTCACAACATTACTACTGGAAGGGTTTAATTTAATGTTTAATAAGTATGTAACAATGCTAGACATTTCCATTTCAATTCCATTGACAATTTAACAATACTTTTCAAGTTTTGTAATGGAAATAGACTTTTCATAAACCCTAATAAAGAGAGAACATAAACTCTCAAGGATCAGGTTTTAAAATCAGTCAAATGTATTTACTACAGGTACCTATTGTAAAAACAGTTGGAAATAAACTAAAACTAAACTGACATCAAGCTTTCAAGTGTGTTTTTTCTGCATTTCAAATGCAATTATTGACAATAATAAATAATGTTATATTTCATCAGGATATTAACAACATGCCCATCGTAATAATGGAGATGGAAGAGGACCCGACAGCCGTCAACATCATTGAACACTTAAACACTTCCACACACCATCCGACAGCTGAAAGCAGTGCGACACCAGACATTGATCCTGGGATGGACGAGGACGACCCTCCGGAAGACAGTACCATTTCCGGGGAGAAGTAGGGAGACCGGGGCTAGTTGGCACAGGGGTAAGTTGACTCAGAGCCTATAACTCGCGATATTAGTGACTTAGGATCTCAAGATTGTGTGACATAATTACTAGCCGCTCCCCGCACCTGCCAGTCCTTAGTTCACGACGATCGGTCACCACCTCGCGATTCTACAGCAGTTTGAAGTTTTCGAGGGTAAGAACCAACTATTTTTTCTAATGAAACTTTCCTGTTTACTCTTGAAGTATTAATTTTATCGAAAATCCAAGAATTTACTTTCAGCAGAATGATTCAAGGTTTCAAATGACATAGAGTTTTAGTTCCTACGCACAGAAATGAATTTTATAACCTCACTCAAACACAAAATTTCATATCGGGGCTAGTTGGCACAAAATATGTGCCAACTTGCCCCTTTGGTTTGTAAGGTTAGAATGTGTTTGACAGATGGCCAGCCTAATTGAATTTTTACAATATTATTATGTTTTATAGATCATGAGAGTCTACAAGAGAAAGACAGACCATGGGAAGACTCCACATCATATCATACTTCAGGCTGTAAGGAGCGTGAAGACAGGAAAGTCAATAAGAAGCGTTGCGAAGGGCTTCGAAATACCTTTTAGAACTCTTGCACGGTATTGTTCTAAAATAACAGCTGAAGAGTTGGATCAAGGCGCTGGCAAATTTGGATATTCAAAGGCAAGACAAGTCATTAGTGACAGTGATGAGAAAGCTCTTGTTAAGTATATAATTAATGCATCCAATATATACTACGGTTTGTCTCCCAAAGAAGTTCGAAAGCTCGCTTTTCAATATGCTTCTGCAAATGAGGTAAAAATACCACAAAATTGGTCTGAAATGCAAATGGCTGGTGCAGACTGGTTCACTTCCTTTATCAAAAGAAATAAAACGCTGTCAATAAGAACGCCCGAAGCCACCAGCTTAGCTCGAGCGTCGAGCTTTAACAGAACGAACGTGAACGCATTCTTCGACAACCTTTTAACGGTAATGAATCGCCATAAATTCAGGCCAGGTGATATCTGGAACGTAGATGAAACCGGTGTCACTACAGTACAAAAGCCAAACAAAGTCGTTGCTCGAAAGGGATGGAAACAGATTGGAAAAATGACGTCTGCGGAACGAGGAACTCTTGTGACCGTAACGGTGGCAGTTTCCGCTGGGGGAAACAGTATCCCCCCATTTTTTATTTTTCCTCGGGTAAGATATCTTTTTTTTTTTTTTTTGTTATTGTTAAGGTGCGCCGACATCTAAGGTCATTTAGCACCTATCCCTATATGATTAAAACTTTAAATTTTGTCCATAAAATTAGAAACTTTTAAAAACTTGAAGAGCTTGTCTATTTCTTCAGGCGAGTCTGACAGTACTTTACTAAGACAATCTCCCATTGACAGTTGGTTCCTTAATTGGTTAAAATGTTGGCAGTCGATAAGTATGTGGCGAACCGTTAAAACTATATCACAATGTTCACACTTAGGAGGGACTTTTTCAGGGGAGAACAGATATGCATGTGTAACACGTGTGTGGCCTATTCTCAGACGAGTGAGTACTACTTCTTCTCGTCTGCAGCGACAAGCTGAAGAATCCCATGATTCCACTGTAGGCTTAATTTCCTTCAGCTTGTTGCTTGTTTCTGAGTCCCATATATTTTGGAATTTTTCCCTGAATAAGGATTTGAAATGGTGTTTCAAATCACCGGTTGTTATTCGTGTGTCATCGATGTCGGTCTTCTCCGTGGCTTCTTTTGCTGCTCGATCAGCAAGCTCATTTCCTTTAATGCCACAATGTCCAGGAATCCAACATAAAACAATTCTGACTTCCTGCGATTCCAGGGTGGTTAGAAGGATTTGTATTTCCTGGACAAGGAAATCAGTGGGGAACAGGTATTTAATAGCCTGGATCGAGCTAAGGGAGTCACTAAAGATTAAAAACGACTTTTCCTGTCTCCCCTTAATATGTTGTAGCGCTTTTAAGATGGCGTACAATTCTGCATTGTACACACTACATAGTCGGTCCAGTTTAAAACTATATGCCACGTTTGGTCTTGAGATAAATGCACATCCAACAGCGTCATTTATTCTCGAACCATCCGTGTAGTAGGAGATAAAACCCTCGTAGTTACGGCATATTTGCCTGTAGTATTGTTGATATACTACTGGACTTGTGCATTGCTTGTCTAAAGCAGTCAAGTCTGTAATGCATACAGGTTGTGACATGAGCCAAGGCGGTAACTTGCTAAACTGAATAGGGTACACTCTTGGTATCCTAAATTTAGTCTCAATTAAGAGGTGCGATAACCGAATGCCAGTGGGCAACGTAGCCGACGGTCTTGCATTGTACAGTGGCTCAAATCTCGGTGAAAACATCGGTTGGAATGTAGGATGTTTCTTTATACCATATATTTTAGATGCCACGCTGCCAAGAAGGTATTGTCTTCGTACTGCAAGAGGCGGTTCCCCTGACTCGCAATATATGCTCTCGATGCGGCTGGTACGAAGTGCTCCTGTGGCTAGTCTAATACCTGCATTATGGACGGTGTTAAGAGGTTTCAAGTAACTGTTCCTAGCAGAATCATAGACTACACTACCATAATCTAGCTTTGATCGTATCAGTGCTCTGTAAATTCGTAGCATGGTGGTTCGATCTGCACCCCAGTTTGACCCGCTTAAGTATCGCATTAGATTCAGGTTCTTGCTACATTTACTTTTCAGTTCTGAAATATGAGCTTTCCAATTAAGTTTGGTATCGAATCGTAGGCCCAAGAACCTGGCAGATAAAGCAAAGGATAACTGTTCGCCTCCAAGAAATAAATCCGGTTGAGGAAAAAGCCCCCGTATGCGAGTGAAATGCATACAAGTAGTTTTTGTTGATGAGAACTTAAACCCCGTCCGAGAAGCCCATTTTTCTAACTTGTTAATTGTAACCTGAATTTGTCGGGATGCAATCGCTAATCTGGATGATTTAAAACAAATCGCTAGATCATCGACAAAAAGGGACGAGAATACAGAGGACGGTACACATTTCACAATATCATTGATTGCAATAGCGAAGAGAGTTACACTGAGAACGGATCCTTGTGGAATTCCGTTTTCTTGCACGTAGCTTTCTGACATTGCGCTTCCTATGCGGACCCTAAAACTTCTAGATGACATAAAATTCTCAATAAATCTGGGGAGATGACCTTTTAGACCCCATGATCTTAACTTTTGCAAGATATTATGTCGCCAAGTGGTGTCATACGCCTTCTCCAAGTCAAAGTATACAGCCACTACATGTTGTTTGGTAAGAAAGGCATCTTGGAGGTAGCTTTCCATCCTTATTAAATGGTCAAGTGTACTGCGGTTCTTCCTAAATCCCGATTGTACTGTACATATTAGATTGTGACGTTCTAGGAACCAAATTAGGCGACTGTTTATCATTTTTTCCATTACCTTACACAAACAGCTTGTAAGGGATATAGGCCTGTAGCTGGATGGATCTTTTTTGTCCTTTCCAGGTTTGTATATAGGTACTTGGACGGCTTCTCTCCATTGTGCTGGGAATGTGTCGGTCACCCAGATATGGTTGTACATCTCCAGGAGTAGATCTTTATCTCTCGAGAGGAGGTGCTTGATGAAAGAGCTGTGAATCCTATCTGCCCCTGGGGATGTATTTTTCGATCGGTCAATCGCTACGTCAAGCTCCCTTCTAGTGAAGGGAGCATTGAAGCTTTCTGAATTACTAGAAGTAAAGTCCATTATCTTGGACTCCTCTACTCGTTTGATTTGCTGGAATGATGCTGGATAGTGTTCAGAGCTGGAAATATCCCGAAAGTGTTCGCCCATAACGTTGGCTATTTCTTCTTTTTCCACCACAATATTTCCATTCTTAATCAACCCGGAGATGGAGCAGGTTTTGTATTTGCCATCAATCTTCTTGACCCGCTTCCAGACCTTGGCTGATGGAGTAAATTGGTTGATGCCTGACACATAGTTAGCCCAAGATTGACGTTTCGATTCCTTAATTGTACGACGAGCTTTAGCCCGCAAAATCTTGAAACTACTCAAGTTGTCATCTGTGGGATGCCGACAGAACTTCCTCATTGCACGTTTCCTATAGCGAATGGCTTCCTTGCATTCTCTGTTCCACCAAGGGACTGGGATATGACGCGGGTTTGGGGATGTTTGAGGAACGCTTTTTTCCGCCGCTGCAATAATGCTGTTCGTGACAGATGTAACTTTTCCATCGGTGTTGGTTTCCTGTGTTGAGTCAGTCAGATCCGCCGACAAAGAGAAGAGATCCCAGTTCGCGCCGCGAATGTTCCAGTGCACACATCTCGTTTCGGGTTCAATGTCGGTGGTGAGATTAATGATAAGAGGGAAGTGATCACTTCCACATAGATCCTTGTGTACTGAAAATTCAACATGAGGGGCAAATGACGGTGTACAAATACATAGGTCTAGTGCTGAAAATTCTCCGTTGTATGCGTTAAACCTTGTCATGTTTCCGTCGTTTTTAATAACTAGATTATTTGAATCAAACACTTCCTCCAGAAGTGTTCCTCTACTATTTGTAATGTCGGTATAGTGTCCCCATATTTGACTGTGGGCATTAAAGTCCCCCAACAAAACATAGGGTCTAGGCAGTTGGTCTAATAGATTCTGAATATTAGCTCTGGTGACAGGAGCCCATTCTGGAAGATAAACGTTACAGAACGTGACAGGCTGCGGAACATGAATGCGCACTGCCACAGCCTGAAAGGGTGTTGTGAGTGAAACAGGAGTCGAGTATGTACTTTCTGCAACCGCAGTAAGTACACCTCCCCGAGCTCTGTTTCCGGTCAAATCATCAAACCTATATAGATTGTAGTTCCTCCAGACAGGGCTATCCGTTTCTTTCAGGTGGGTTTCTTGTAAGAACACACATATAGGCTTCAGTTCCGATATTAGAACCTTAAGCTCTTCCTTGTGCACAGTTAGGCCGTTGCAATTCCATTGAAGGAGAGCAGCCATTATACAATATTGATATTTTCTACGTTCTCACTGGAACTAGCCAGTGCATCCTCCTCTTCGTCGCCATCTGTCTCCATGTCTGAGCCCGACGGCATGCTCCCAGTTGCAACATAGTATTCATGATCTCTTCTGATTTTTGAAATAAGCCGTTTCACTCTTTCATTTATAGCCCTTACTGGCTTAATGCTCGGTTTTATGGCCTCAAGCATAGCAAGGAATCTGGGTGTATCCTCAGTGTACTTTAATGATACCCTGTATGGCTTTGGGCTTCCCCTTACTTCTGTCAGGAAGCTGACCAGGGACTCACATGAGATGACATTATTCTCTCTGCTCCGAAGAACTTCATAGGTCTCAGGCGGAAGTGTAACTGGATTCTCATCAGCTACCTCTTCTACATTAACTCTACACCTTTTCCGTGTTCGCCTTTTCTCAGATGTAGGTTGCGGCGCTGTGCTTTCTTTACCTACATCTTGGGATAGTTCAAATGTGACTATTTCCTCCGAAGACTGACCATAACTGGCAGGAGTCTTTCTCTTTTCAGCTGGACCCTCCTGATCTTGCACTACAATAATTGTACTAGGCTCTTTAGCCATGCAGTTCCGAGCCAAGTGCCCTTTGCCACGGCACTTGAAGCACTTGAGATCGTCGAAGGTTAGGAAAATACGGACCTTGTCGCCGTCATAGTCAACCAGTACAGAGTCCAGTAGTTGCCGGTTCTCCACTGGAACGACAAATATCTGGCGGCGGAAACTCAGAATATGGCCTAAATCGGTTTCAGTTCCACCCAATCCTATGTAGCTCATGGGGGATACAATACGTGCAACGGACGCTAACATGTTTTCTATGATGTGATGCGGAATGTGTGGTGGAACATTGGAGAGAACGAGACGTTCTGCCTTGGTAATGTATCGACGCGCTTGTAGGAATTGATCATTTATGGTGACTCCTCCGTGGAGGTCCATAAACTTATTCACCATTTCCACACTTCCCAGATAGAAACATACGCGTCCCTGTGACATACGGGACGCAAAGATAATGTTCTTGCCACCAATGATGTCAGCAAGAGCCCTTGTATACTGATGTATAGTTATCCCTTCAATAGCCTGCATAAGGATTGCCTGTTCTTTGGTAGGGACAGCTGTTGGAATCACAGGATGTGTTGCTCTGCCAGGTGTTCGTCGAGTTTGGGGCGACTGAATCGAAACTTGGCCTAAGGCCTGAGCCATGGTCTTCTGTGAAATTGCTCTATTGTAGAACACGGTCTTTTCTGGTCCCGATTCACGGGAAGAAGGGGAAGAATCAGGTTGTGACCCTGGTTCATAAGGCGTGGGATTAATGTTCCCCGCTTGATCGGTATGCAATAGTGTTAGGAGTTCTGGTGGAATGTTGTTGGAATTATCACAGGGTAGTTCAATGGTCTCGGAAGATAGAGATGAACGCCTCTTCTGTTCATATCTCAGTGGCAAAATCGTCGAGTTACTCTCGATCTCTTTAATTGGATTGGAATTGTTTGGGACAGAAACAATTCCACTTGGTTTCGAACTATTGTGACCAGATACAAGTGTGTTGGACTTGGCGTTGCCCTTCTGCTGGCCAGAAGGTGCCAACGGCTTGTTTTTTCCCATTGAATCTTTACGTCCCCTGATGCCAGAAGACGTTGTTTCCTCTATGTTTCCGCGGTTTAATATAACCTTCTTGTTACTTTGGCTACTGCTCATTGCGCTAGCTAATGAGTACAGTAAAACAAAACAAATCAAAAATAATAAATTAGGGGATTCGTAGAGCCTAGGCAGAATAGGCAAAACGAGAAGTAAGCTGTTAAAGCCTGGCCTTCCCAGGCCAGCTAATAATAAACCGCTATAAAATACCTCCCTGACTCGCAGCAAGTGTGTATTTACGTTGAAAATACAACAGGTTTATCTTCAAAAAACCAATAAAAAAGAAAAATTCGAACAAAGTAACTACACCATAAGAGGAAGAAGAATATTCTACATAAGTAGAATGGTTTAAGCAAAAGAAAACACTTTAAATAATATTATAATAAACTAATCTAAACCTAAACAGTATGTGAATGAGTCACCGCTAAGTTCAGTCGAGACGAGAGCTGATCGAAACACGTCCGTCCGCTTCAACAGTCAACAACCGAATCCGGGTAAGATATCATAATCATTTAAATGATAAATGATTAATGATTAAATGATACATCATCTAGGAAATAACAGGTAGGTAGGTATTTTCTTTTATAAATTGCAGATATACATTGAGGTTATGGTGTACCTACAACCTTGCAAGTGATATTGTCACTTATACTGTATCCACTTTAATAACATATAATTTTAAAATTATCTACAAAAGATATGCTTTCATTTCATACTTATTACAAGTGTATCTATACTTATTCAATATCAAATATAATTAAAATAAAAAAGTATGTGCTTTTAAGCATTTTTCCATATAACTTAACCAGGGCCAACATACCCCAAGTACTGTGCCAACTTACCCCGAAATTGGGGCAAGGTGGCACACCGATTGGTAAGTTAAAAACCATCATTTCCACTGTTTTTACGATCCCAAAACATGAGGGTACAATTAACAATCAAGACATATACGATAACTCTCAAGGTTTATTCAGAAAAACATAAAATGTAAAAAGTGTGCCAACTAGCCCCGGTCTCCCCTACAGACTGAAGAAGGGGAATAAACATCCCACTAAGAGAAGTGGTAAGTCGGGTCTACTTTCTAACTCTTACTCTGCTCACTGCTTCTTACACAGAATACTTGTTTTCTCATTTTAAATGTCATTGTCATAGGCTACTCTCCAATTTTGTATACTTGCCGATACATATTCCAGAAAGTATATTGTCTCTGTTTCAAGAGGATGATTTATCTGATTGGTTCATTAAACATCTATAAAATTACATTAAAAATATGGGCACGGATTTCCTCAATTAAAAAAAGTTAAATTGGTGGTCAACATTTTTAAATTCATCTTCTGATCAAAATATACTAATATACTATAATTATACTATATGTCTTCCAATAGTCTGTTAAAGCCAATAAGTTGAAACGGTCATTCAAGTAATGTCGTGGTTTTTGCCATGGCAATTTTGTCCTAATCAACTGTTTAATTAAAATGTAGCACAGAAAGACTAAAGTGCTTCTTCGATGGTCACGGTTTTTTCGCCGCGATACGGTTTTGCGGGACGATTTCTCACCCATCGTCTTCCATGATTTGCCGTTGCGGCGCGATATTTTGAGACGAACCTAGCGGAATTTTAAGCAATTACGAACAGCGCCAGAGCGCTCCTATCGGTAGACGTTTACAGCGCATGCGGCAAAACCGCCGCCGCGTCGCGGAATCGCAAGTATTGAAGTTTGCTCAACATTCAGCTGCGGTTCGCGTGACGTCACGCGGCGCTGCGATTCGAGTACTGATTGGCTGAGAGGCCAAGATTGCGGCGCGGAATCGCGTTGCGGCAAAAATCCGCGACCATGGAAGACGGGCTTTACCCTTTATGTATATTGCTTGAAATTGAGTTGCCTGCAAAACAGTCATCTCTACTTCACATTGTTCTTAGATAAAACAGGAAGAAAACAGTTGTTATTTTAAAAAAATTGATAGACGGGCAAATTAGTTTTCAACTCGCACCTTGAAAAGAAGAAATTTTCGTGCATGTATTTTTTTGGCGGAGAAATAAAATCAATTTAGAACTGCATGTCAAACTCAAAACTATTTTTTTTTACGGAGATAGCTAATTTTGAATCTTGACAACTTCATACCAACTATAATCGTGTTTCATTTTAAGTTTTTATATCGTTTACAGGTGCTCCTCGGAACCGCCTCCGTAAACCCCAAGTACAGCTGGTACAAACTGCGGAGATGGTGCAGAAGCTAGTCGAACTCCAGGAGAGGAAGATAGTAATAAAACTGAAGCAGCTGCGTGTTGAAAAGAATAGAGTGAAGCAATGCATCGAAATGCAAAATCCTTGGAGCAACTGGTAGCTCTGCTCACTCCAATTGCTGCATCATTTGCAAAGTCACGAAAATAATATTAAATTTATATAAATGTTTAACAAATCAGTTAAAACTTTTTGTGCCTACATAATTTGTAAATTCATTGATTGATATTGTTTTTCCAAATTTATTTGAAAATCATTAATTGATTTGACTTTATTTTGCTCGACTTTGTCCCACAGTCAAACGGATTAAATTTGTTTAATGGCCTACGAGTTGCTGGAAAATTTAGTAGGTAAATTTCTGTGTCGTACATATATCGAAAATATTAAAATATTAATTAATGCTAATATTCTTAATTCTTTATATAGGTATTCTTTGTTTTATAGCATCAAACATGTTTTATTGTACATTGTTCATTCTTTCATCGCTGCGGCTTTTCATACTTTCAGTTTCAAGTAGTAGTAGTAAAGTCTTTATTAGTGATTCTTGCTATTGTTACATTTTTATACACTCTCAATTAAAATAGTCTCGATGAACTATGCGTACATTGCATAATCAGTAGATAGGTAGTCAACATATTCTGTGCATATCTATGTTGCACGCTAGATATTAGTGTGTCTTTCACATATCTTAATAAAACTTCACAAGACCTTGAATCAAATAATAACAAATCAACAGCATAAATTCATATTTAATAGTACAAAGTATTATAATGTGTACTACATTTTGCAGGTAATGTAATTCTAGAAAATATTGGCCATTCCACAGGCGCGTAGGAACTTCATTTTGAGTGGGGGGGTCAAAATTATCGGGGAACGATGAATGTGAGAAAAAAGCAGTGCGCCGCGCACAAGGGGGTCTGGGGGCTTGCCCCCCAATTTGCCCCGCAGGGCCTTTTTTGAATTTTTCATACAAAAGAATCGAATTTGAAGCTATTTTGGCATTCTTTTCAAAGACATTTACAATGTGTGATATGCAATATTCTGTGGAAACTTTAGACATTTGTGATAATCTGTAACTATTTGTTTTTATTAAATCTCCAATGGCCCCGCAGGGAAATTTTTGAGTTTTTGATATAAAAGAATCGAATTTGAAGCTATTTTCGCATCCTTTTCAAAGAAATTTAAAATGTGTGATATGCAATATTCTTGGGGAAACTTTAGACAAATTGCATTATAATTTATAATCTGTAAATTTAGTTATTTGATTAAATCTCCAATGGCCCCGCAGGGAATTTTTGAATTTCTAGTAAAGGAGAATCGATTATGAATCGATTTTGGAATTCATTTTGAAAAAGGTTACAATAAGCAACACCAATAAGCAATAAGATACATCTGTTTGTGTTTTGGTATATTAGTTTAACGTGTAATATTTAATTTTATTCATGAGGATGATCATGTTGGACAAATTAGTTATTGTCTCATTGGAAATACCTCTGTTCAATTAGTTTTGCAAAACCTGGGAAAATTTTGAGAATTCAACCTCATAATGGAGCAAATCTGTGCATTTTTGGATCTCATTATCAATATTTTTGTATATCTGGGAGTGATATCTGGGGGTGTCAAGATGAAAAGTGGGGGGGTCATTGACCCCCATCCCCCCCCCCCCCCCCTTCCTACGCGCCTGCCATTCCATGATCATAGGGCAAATGTTGAATTTTACAAGTCATCAGATAATTTAAAATTAGATTAAAATTTCAGGATATCATTGTAGAGTGCATACAATAATTTTAAATTTAAACTGAATCAATTGGTCATCATTCTCAGTGCAACTGCAAAACATTACTTACCTAAATATTCTTATAGAAAATTATTTACCAGTAGTAATGCAAAATTGGTTGAATGTGTATGTATGAGATAAATACGCTGGGTTTTTCATGATTGTAAATGTCTTTCAGCATGTATCATAGCTATATAGCTAGTATTGAAAGTAAAAAAATCATTTTTTTGAGGATGGAGGATGATTTGTGCTCAGAAAACAACAGAGATAAAGGAATTACTCTCCGATCATTTCAGTGACAGTGATTCTTGAAGGTAACTAGCTTCAATTACTACCTAATTAGCGTCAAGAATTACAAGTGAGACTTGATCGAGTAGTGCATGAATGAACAATAGTGTGTTATGATTTAATCCAACCCTATGCGTTGTGTGCAAAGAAGCACCGTCAGAGGAATTACGCCCAAATCACTTAATCTTGTAACTCTTGATAAAAGAAGGTTTAAAAGAAGGTATAGGCCGGTCTACGTAGGACCCAACTTCCTCGAAACAGCTCCGAACAACATTCTTATCATAGTGGGCAAATGATGCGAGTTCTAGACGGAATCTGTTGAGAAGTATGTATCGGTCACTCATTCATAGTCATAGCGAAATTAAAGTTACTGCATACACTCACATTGTTAAATGTGTGTCAAGGGTAAAGAGAGACCAGGAATAAAAAAATTAACAATCCTCCAACAAAAAATACTTATGATATTAGGTATTGGCATGACCACAGTTATGGAAAACATGGACAATTACCTTTATCTTCACCTTCATCATCTCCATCTTCATGATGAGTTCTCACTATCATTGTTACACCATGTTACACCAAAATTCCTATACTGCACATTATCCTTTGAAACGCTGATTGCAAAAATTTAGTACTATTCACAATAATGTGAATGTGACAAAAATGTCAAAAAAATTGTGAGTGATGCGTTTGTCACAAACAAATTAACTGAAAGGTATTAAGGGGCTAACAACCACGATGAGAAAGAAACAGAAAAACATTAACATGGAATGGCTTTAAGAATTAGTTATAGGTATAGGTTTTTACACAAAGTGTCGCTGAATGAGGCGAGCGCGAACACGTTCAGCTGCCACTAACACGGGATTCCTTCTGGCATCTCGGGAATTTATTGGAGCAGGGACATTGTCACCGTCTTCATCATCATCGACTTCATCGTGACCCTCATCTTCATCGTCATCCTCATCTTCATCGACGTCGTCCACTTCACCCAGTCCATAATGCATACACATATTATGAAGCACGCAACATGCGTTAATTATGCTCGTGGCCGTCTCCGGGTGGTAGTGAAGCACACGGTCCTTGAGCAGGCATCGGAATCGGGCCTTCAGAACGCCGTTGCATCTCTCGACGGTACATCGGGCTGATTTAAGGGCAGAATTGAATTCCTCCTCGGGGGACCCTTCTTGGGCGTTGTCAACAATGGTCATTAACCACGGCTCAAGGTTGTATCCACCATCTCCAATCAACCATAGATTAGAGTTGGGGTTCAATGCATGCATCCTTTCAAAATGCGCCTTTAAGTTGCAGTTTCTCCATATAAACTTGTCCGTCGTGCTGCCCGGAAATAGCGCATTTACGTTTAGTATCAGCAGGTCTGAGCTGCACACGAGCTGGACATTTACCGTGTGCACCCCTTTTCTATTGACATATATGTACTCGGGGTACTCGTCATCATCTTCTGGTGGTGGTACGATGGCAACATGGGTGCATCGATTCCGATGTCTGATGTTGTCTGTTTATCGGAGCATTGGCTGGAAGCGGGTGAAATAAACAGTGCAACTATTCCTGGTTACACTTTGATTAATTGGTATTGCAGAGATAATTATAAACATGGTGGTGTCATGATATATGTCAAGTCAGAATTAAATTCAAAATTATTTACAGCAGACATACATTTAAATGAGGATAAGCTTTTTGAATATACATGCATTGAGCTAAGTGCACCGTACGGAAACTGCATTGTTGTGTGTATATACAGATGTCCATCTGGTAACTTTTTGTTATTTGTTGATAAACTTACACTACTGTTGAATAAGCTGCAAATGACAGGAAAAAATATTATAATAAGTGGTGATTTTAATGTTAATTTTAGCTCACATTGTAATCAGGCCATTACCCTTGTAGATTTATTTTCATCATATGGATTAATTAAGCAAGTACATGATTATACAAGAATTACCATGAGATCTGAAACGTGTATAGATAATATTTTCACCAATATGTCAAATGCCACTGCCGTGTCACTTGATGCTGGTTTGTCTGACCATTGTGTTCAGCTGTTGAGAGTAAAGGCATGTGCATCGACTGATAGCAGTCAGGAATTTGTATACAAAAGATCATTCAGTGATGAACAAGTAAATACTTTCAAGTTGTTGATGAGTGGTGCCAACTGGGACAGCATTTATGTCGAAGAAGGTGTTAATAATATGTTTAATGAGTTCATGAGGATTTTTAATCAGTATTTTGATGAAGCGTTTCCAAAGAGAAGAGTTAGAATAAAAAGACAAAATACAAAAGTTAATTCGTGGTTCACTAAAGAATTAAAACAGATGTCTGAAGAAGTAAAGAGGTTGTACGTAATTTCAAAAAGAAATTTGGTGCACAAGGCACGATATTTAAAGCTGAAGAAAGATTACACATTGGCCATTAAAAATAGTAAACGTAATATGAACATAACATGTATAAATACGGCAAAAAACAAGTCAAAGGCTGCGTGGAATTTAATAAAGAGTAATATGAATGATTCAAGTTTGTGCAGCTCAAGAAGTGGGGATATTAAGCTGGTTCATGAGGGGAGGCACATTAACTCAGCTAAAGAAGTTGCTAATGTATTTAATGACTATTTTAAAAATGCGGCAGATATTGTTTTGAAGAAGAGCAAGGAGTCGAACCAAGGAATTAGCAACAGTTGTGGTAGTTACATCCAAAATATAAGCAGTACCTGTAGCGGTAACAATTTTTTCTTGTATCCTGTTAGTATGAAGGATGTCTATGATGTAATAGATAAAGTAACGCATAAAAAATCCGCAGGATTTGATGAAATTCCTTGTCATATTGTTAAGTATGTTGCAGGGTACGTGGCAGAGCCTTTAGTTTTCATTATAAATGAATCATTCTCGTCAGGTGTGTTTCCTGAGAATTTGAAAAAAGCAGTAATTAGTCCTTTATTCAAAAAAGGTAAAAAAGACGCGGTAGAAAACTACAGACCGATAGCCTTATTATCAGTATTTTCTAAAATTTTTGAGAAGGCATTTTATAACAAGTTAATACTATTTTTAGAGAAATTTGACCTGCTATCAGATTGTCAACATGGATTTCGTAAAGGAAGATCTACTACTACTGCCATAAACAATTTGGTTAATAAAATATATAATGCATTGGATAATAAAAGTCCAGCCGTTGGAATATTTTACGATTTTTCGAAAGCCTTCGATATGGTTAATCATGACAAATTAATGAATAAGTTAAAACACTTTGGTATTGTGGGAGTCGCCAGCAGTTGGATTAAATCTTATTTAACGGAAAGAAAACAGGTGATAAAACTAGTGACTTCTTCAGGTGTTAATTTTTCTGATGAAACTACTGTTAATATAGGTGTTCCGCAAGGTTCGACAATTGCTCCTCTAATATTCATTTTATTTACTGGCGATTTGACACATTGTATTCAAAAAGGAAATTTAACATTATTTGCTGACGATACTTCTCACTTCTTGAGCAATGATCTTGATGATAGGTGCATGGAAGTACAGCAATTGGCTAGTTGGGTTGTTAACAACGACTTGTGTTTGAATGAATCTAAGACTGTTATGCTTCAATTTTCTCAAAGTACTAATAACAGTAATTTGTCCAGTCCATTAATTTACTTAAATGGGAGAAGTATATTGGTACAAAATTCAACAAAGTATTTGGGCATTACATTAGATAGTAAATTAAATTGGAAAGAACACATTTTTAATGTAGGTAATAAAGTGTCTTCCGGTTGCTTTTTGATCAAAAGAATAATGCAAATTTGTAATTTTGAGGCAGCTAAGTCCGTTTACTATTCCTATATTCATTCATTTATTTCTTATGGAATTGTGTTGTGGGGTCATTCCACACACACAAAAAGACTTTTTATTTTACAGAAGAGAGCTGTTCGGTTTCTGGCCAGTGCTAGTTACGATCCGTGTACTGCTGGTGTTTACTTCAAAGATTCATGTAGACCACTTTTTATAAGTTTTAAAATTCTCACTCTTCCTTGCATTTATATTTATAATACTATTATGTTCGTGATAGAAAATAAGCATTTAACAATTGATAACAAGGAGGTACATAATCACAATACCAGGTTAAATTATAATTTAAGAGTATGTTCAATGAACTCTAAATCTAAGTTTAATAATAAGTGTCCAGTCGCAGTTGGTGTCAGTCTTTTCAATAAATTGAATTCATCATTAAAATCTAAAATTGACTATGAGAGATTGTATATTTTTAAATCATCACTGAAAGAATTTTTAATTATTAATTGTTTTTATTCAATTGACGAGTTTCTCAACGCAAAATGTTTATAGTTATTATGATTTCTTGTACAAGCCTGAATTTAATTTGTTTGCTTTACCTAATTGTTATGTAATTGACGTGTCCAATATCATTTGTATATGATCAAATAGGGATTAATAAAACTTGAAACTTGCAATCAATTGCACCGAGTACCCCGGGGATGTAAAATTTTTGGTAGAAGCCTCGTGTCACGGAGGCTTGCCCTTGGATTGATGTAGGGAACTTGATCCATCTGTTCATGATTGAGTTTATGGCTGCAGACACCTCATGAATAGCTCGGCTCACAGAGGCCTGGCTGATCTGTATATGTCTGTCGTTACCAATCACCGTCTGGTAGCTGCCAGAAGCATAAAAGCTTAGCGCTGCCAGTACCTTGAAGAACAGGGACTACACTATAGGAGGTAGGTACACTTCACCTTTCTTATTATAAGCGGATGTGCAATGTATTGACCAATACATTTAGCTGGACCCCAGCATTGAGTTTGAACTTCAACAATACGTAAGTAGGTACTTTATAATACCTATAGGTACCTATAGAAAGGCACCTATAAGTACTACTACTAACAGGATTTTAATGGGATTTTGATGATTATGATAGGATTTGAGGGTATAATAATTTGCAAATTCTACCACTTTTCTACCACTTAAATAGTGGTAGAAAATAATGTATATTTTATTCAACTCCTAGACAAACAAATAGGAACCATTCTGATTTACGATGGTCATGATAAAAGCAATCTATACAATGTAGGTATAGGTAGGTATACCTGGTATACCTACCTACAGGTCTACAAAACTTTTGATAGGGCGAAGCCAATGCATGCTTTTAAAACTAAATGTAGAGACTATTAACTTGAATTGTACATATTTAAAATATCACTATTGCCATCCAAAAGATAACTAGGCACTGAAATAACCATCTACTCCTTCCTTCCCGACTATAAAACACATGTCATTGCAATGCATTTAAAGTATTGAGTCAAGCATGGTTTAGTTTTTCAAAGATACCTACAATATTGCAGTTGATGTAAGGCTGTAGCCTTTTTACTAGAATGTGCTAACCACAGTTTGCTTATAGATTTATTACAACGTGTGAACTATAGTTGTTTATGCGGGAATATACATATTATTTAAAGTTTACTTACCCTTATCTCGACGGAAAGATCAGTTGGTCGATGCGCCGGCTCCATGAACACTTCAATTTCGTTGATTAGTGTTCTCACCAGGTGTTTATTGAGTCTGAATATCTTGATAAATTTCACTTCGGGTAATTCAAATGCATTTTCACGTCGTCTAAATCTTCCTTCTGCGTTTAATTCAGCGTTTTCAGCTATTTCTAAATCGATTATCGCCTGAAGATGTAACAAATCGCCCGCCATTTTGACTTTCAAAACGTCAAACCATGAAGTTTTTGCTCACGGTTTGAAAACGTGAATTCAAAACGTAAACGGTTTGAAAAAAATACGTTTTGGTCCCCAAGAATACCACTTTAAAGTTTTTCACGGTTTCAACAATGAAACCGTGACACGGTTTCAAAACGTAAATCTCAAGAATTGGCCTCCAGGGAGAGCAAGGCCCACGTGGAACCTTGATTTCAAAAGTCTATTTTCTTACACTTAGATTTTTTTAATTCTAGTGGAGCGGTCGCTCCACGCCAGCCAAGTCGTACGGCGCGCACACTCTCATATAAAGGCTGGAGCAAACCCACTTTTACTGTAAGCATCAGAGTGGCATTTTCGGCCTACTGGATCTTAAAATTAGAAAATCTCACATTGTTGCGAAATATCCTAATTTCGAGCTATGGCCCACCCTACAACATTTTTTAAATTTGGAAACAATATAGTCGGCTGGGACTTCCAGAATCCTCCTACTTCAAAAAAGAATCATCAGAGCCATGGCGGGTGCATCTTTCCGAACTAGCTGCAGACCTCTCTTCAGATCGTTGAAAATTCTTACAATCCCAGCACTATACATTTATCACTCAATTCTATATGCAATAGCCAATAAACATGTTCACCCTACTAATAGGTCTATACATGATCACAACACAAGGACCAGGAGTAACTTCCACATTTTTCATCACAACCTCACTATTTTTAAAAAGAACCCTTCTTATTCTAGCATAATTATTTATAACAGTTTGCCTGTAGTTATAAAATGTATAAAATTGACAATGGTAGTATTAACACCAGTAAAAGATTATTAAAAGTACTCTTGATATGTGTCCTTATTCCATAAAGGAATATTTTAATTGAGCGAGCGAAGCGAGCTTCTCCTTTTGGCTCTTTTGGCACGGACCTGTTTTTTTTTGTGTGTGTTTTTTTTCTGTTACTGACGATATACAAGTCACAGTTTTTCTTTGATCAAGCTGAAATTTTGCACACATGTACTGACCATTTCCGGGCGTTGCAGACCCTAATTTTTTTGAAATCCCCTGATTGGTTCAAATTTAAAAAAAATTGTCTTTCGATTGGTTTGTTTGATCAATTTGAAATTTTGACAAGTCATTGCCACTAACTTTTTACCTAGATAGATAGATATTATGATTTGTGGCGCTCAACAGCGAGGTTATCAGCGCCAATCAAGTCAATACGGTACATATAGTACATTATAGTACAAGACCGTCAAATAAGAATTCCCATTATAGTGAGTCGGATACCTTAAGACAACGGGGTGTTGTAATAAAATATGTCGCTCAGAGAAGTCAGGAATAAAAAAGTGGAGTCATATTATATTAAAATCAACTAGGTGTTACGCTAGCGTGAGTCTAATCATGTAGACGTAGCGAGTCAAGTGTAGATAAAATAATTACTGAATTGCAGTAAGAACTGAAGTCATATTGAGCCAGGTGCCGTGTTTATAAATACTGGCCCTGGCTCGTCTAAAACTATAGCTAGTTAATATCGTATATGATTAAAAACTCTTACAGCTTGGTGCTGTGCGTGGTCAGATAAAATCTATTGTCCCTGTGTCCTTCAGGAAACTGATCAGCCTGTCTATAGATTTCTCATCGTCTCCGAGCACCTCGCTGAGATCACTCGAGAGACGATGTCGACGGCGTGCTTGGCGGTGTTCTTCACAGTCCATCAGCATGTGATGGACTGTTAGAGGAACATCACAGGTGTCACACTGTGGATGTTCCTCTCGATTCATTAGATGGCCGTGGGTAAGTCGAGTATGTCCAATCCGGAGCCGAGCAACGACGACCTCCTCTCTTCGGGAGCGTCGAGTCGATGTCTGCCATGCAATGGGGTTTTCTTTGATGACACGAAGCTTGTTGGCAGTTGTGTTTTCCCATTCACACTGCCACTCTTGTGTCAACTTGGCTCTGAATAGAGTCTTGAGGTCAGACGCAGGGACTACAGAGTAATCTGTGTGATTCTTAATTGTTGCGTCTTTTGCCGCAAGGTCCGCTCTATCATTTCCTCTTATTCCTGCATGTCCAGGAACCCAGCAAAAAATCACTTCGATTCCTCTAGTTTCCAGATCGGCTAGGAGGCTATGAACATGTTGAATCATGAGCTCCTTTGGATAGAGCCTCTGGATTGCCTCCATGGAACTCAGAGAGTCTGTAAATAAGACGAAGCGTTTCCGGTGATCTTTTTTGATGACTTTCAGGGCCTGCAGGATGGCGTACAGTTCAGCTGTATATACGCTGCAGTGATGGTCAAGCTTGAATGAGACTTGGATGTCACGTAGACAGTATGCACATCCCAAACTTTTTACCTATTCAAACAAAGTTTCAGCCAAATCCTCCCATTGGTTAAAATTTAAAACCATCTTTACTGTGATTTTTGAAATTTAAACTAGAACCATATCTCGGAACTGGGTTGACCGATTGGAATAAAACCTTTGCTTTTCTTTATGAGAGATCATTTAAAGCAAATATATAGTAACATACGCAGAATTTCATTAGTAGTAACCAAATTGTAAATGGCGATTTTTTAAAAGGATTTAGTAATTGTTCATTCGATATGACGTCACAAGTTTTAAGAATAAACTAAAAAAAGGAGTGATATCCCCATAAAAAAACACTCTGTGTAAAAATACCAGCCAAGTCTTTTCAACCAAAAACAAATTGAAATCTGAAGATTCTGCACTTAAAAGTAGTGATATCAAAAAATGAGCCAAGTCAAAACTTTATTTGAAAATCAAAAAATACTTGGCGCATCGTTTTTTAGGGTATTAGGTATATTATATGTATAGATGTATATTTGATGTACATTTTATATCTGGCATATACTTCTTAACTATTTATACCTATACACGATGCGCCAAGTATTTTTTTGATTTTCAAATAAAGTTTTGACTTAGCAAATTTTTTAATATCACTACTTTTCAGTGCAGAATTTTTAGATTTCATTTTTTTTTTGGTTGAAGAGACTTGGCTTGTATTTTTACACGGAGTGTTTTTTTTATGGGTTCAGTATTAACTTGACCACAATAGATTATTAGTTAAAATAAACTTGTGTCTGTATTTGAACGAAACGGATTGGCTGCTTGTCAGGTTCCTTAACAATCAATCCTTGTTGTTATCAATGACATCAGAGCTCACTTACTGGAGTTAGATGATTTGTAAGCACAGACTTTATGTGATGATGCCATCAAACCTTTATCAGCAAATCCTTTTCTTTCGAATACGGTTTATTATTTGTTCGAATGTTAGTACATTAAAACATATTAATTTAAACAGGTGGGCTTTATTCCACCCTAGAACCCTAAAATAGCGGGTATCAAATTATTAAGAAGACGATTTTTTATGTGACGTATTACCACAATCACGATTTGAAATCAACTAAATTCCTGGTAAAATAATACGTGCTCACTTCAAGGGTACAAGGGTAAATCTAATCAGCTGTTGTTTACGCTGACTATTCGAATGTTTCAGAGCCTTGTTATTTACTTGACACACATATTGCGATAACCACGGCGAAAACAATATTTGTAAAACAAATCAAGGAGTCGAAAACAATAATTATAATTCAGTTCTAATCACGAAATATATAGGTAATTGCTCGTACCAAACTGAAAATATAGTAATGGGTTTAACTTATATACCTTTAAACTTAACAAAATTGCAACTTTGAAATTATATACAAGCATATTTTTAGAATGAAGAATTTGATCAGTTAGTATAAGAGTTGGTTTGGAGCACAGAATTTCCTTTGGGGCTCATATTTAAATAGTAGGTACTTATTTTATACAGACTTTTAAAAATACGGAGCGAGGAGAGAGACATTTACAAAATACATGCTTCAGAAATATTTTTTTTACGTAGGAGAAAAATAATAACAAAAGTTATAACGAAGTTGGATAATTCAAGCGAGCGTCTCCACCTAAAACTTATGGCTCGAATCTCTGTTTTTTTGTGTGTTTATTTGTGCATTTGGCGTCTCCTGCCAAACGAAGTAAGGAATCAGGCCAATTTTTTCACAAAACTTATATTACTATTCTGGTTGTGGACAAAATGATTTTCAGCGAGTTAGGTCTATTGGTTTCGTCGGAAAATTGATTTTTGTATCGTAGCAACGAAATCTTCTGCGAAATGTTAATAAAAAATACCTATGGACCATGATTACTGCATTTCTGTATATCAGTTGGCAGTGACATTATGTTTTCACAAATATTTTGACATTGACAGTTGTTGGTAAACTATTTTTATATTCTGCCAGTGATTGATTATTCTTGCTGTTTGGCAATGCTTTCTTGGAAGCTTTTTAGTAAACGTAAGGTTTTGTGGTCTAGCTATTTTCTGTAGAAAATTGTAACATTTCATTGATCCTGGGAGTGATGGGAAAGTGTTTCGCTTCTTTTGCAAAGTTTTGAGGCAATCTTACCAGTTTTTGAAGAAAATTTGAACTCTCATGTGATTCTGCGAGTGATCATTTGTGGATTATTTACGGAATTTCGGTTAGATCATGAAATGTGCTGCACACCGGTGCTCGCTTATCAACGCGTTACACCGAGCGTTTTCCTAGTATTAATAGTTTTAAGTTTAGGAAAGAGATGTGTTGGATCTCATGCTGAGAAGAGAGAAATTGCGCTAGTTTTATAATCAAGCGAGCGTAGCGAGCGTCTCCACTTGAAACTTATGGCTCGAATCTCTGTTTTTTTTTGTTTTTTTTGTGTGTGTGTATTTGTGCATTTGCGTCTCCTGCCAAACGAAGTAATGGATCAGGCCAATTTTTTCACACAACTTAATTACTATTCTCGTTATGGTCAAAATGATTTTCAGCAAGTTCGCTCCATTGGTTGCATCGGAAACTCGATGTGTAGTTATAGTTAGCTTGGCAATGGGGATGAAGGAAACTCTGTGTAAATAACTGCAATAGTTTGCAAGGTCATGTCTACCAGCATTATAAGTGATTTTTTACAAATCTGTAATGAGCTTCAAGAGTAATAGACATTTTACTGACATTTGTATACTTAATTTAAAACGGCCTATAGCCACACCACCATTTGACCTATCAAATGGTCTTCGATTAATCTGATCAATCAAACTCATATTTTGCATGGTCGTTCAGACCAACATTGTCTCTTATTTTACGAATTTTCAGCCCTACCAGCCAAGAACATAGATGCACTTATTGACAGTTTTAATAACTGTCAGAAATGACATTTCAAAACAGAAATTCCACTGCATTCTGGGTTGCTCTATGTAGCAAAGCAAATAGATGGCTATTCTCAATATCAATGTTAGACAGATTCTTTTCTTAGTGGATCATATTGCAATACATAATGTAGTCAAAATGTAATGTAGGTATTTCATATACATAGGTATAGGTATACCTTATCTAAAATAATTTATTTTACGATATGGATTGTGTTTCACAGTTATGAAAACAACGTTTTGACTAGATAGCATCATATTTTACACATTTCCAGCCCAATCGGTCAAGAATTTACAGACTTATTGCTGTTTTAAGTGTTTGAATATCTGTCCAAAGAGATTGATGGAAAAATATCAGTACAATAATCTGTTATTTAATTGATACAGAGTGTTTATGAAAAGTTGCAAGGAAAATTGGTAATAAATAATGTATAGTTAGTTAACTTTGATTGAATGGATCGTGCTTGATTGACGGTGTCGTGCGTGTCGGTGCTCGCTCATCAACGCGTTACACCGAGCGTTTTCCTAGTATTAAAAAAATTACCAGCGAGAGTTTGAATTTGTATAATTTGTTGAGCACGTTTTTGCTCAATATAAGCACTAAAAAGTTTATTTGACATAAAATATAGCCCTGAAACTAATAATCAAATTTGTAATTTGCATATTTTCTGTATCTCCAACCGTTCTCATTGAAATTGCATTATTGTATGGGAAAAAACGTCCTAAGATGGAGATTTTAGCATGTACGGTAGGAGGCGGTGATTCGATACCTTTGCAGTGAACAAGGGAGGACCAAAATAGCAAATTTATCGTGATTTTTGAACTGAGCGCAAAAGAACGAAATTTACGCGTCTCATTCAAGATTACGACATAATTTTGGGATCTTGTAATTTTTTTCGAATAAAGGTCCATAATAATGAACCTACATAAGCAACTGCAACCTTGAAAAACGAATTCCCTGAAAATTGCTGTAATTTTAGAGCTTATCCGCTGACATCTTAAATTTCTTGAATAATACGAGTTTGGTTAGACTTAAAATCTTTATTTATTTATCGTACCTTCCTGACACATAGTTTATTATACAAAAACAATAAATTGACACAAGTACTATAATTTTAGTAATTATATCGATATCATTTTGGTACTTTGGACAGCCCTGGAGCCCAAAATAGCCGCCCGATTTTTTGAGGATTGCGAAATTATGAAAGAGCGGAAAATTTCCTATAAAGGAAAAATTACTATCACATTTTGCACTATTTTTGTGCTTACATCCTTCACTATTGAGAAGACTAATTAGTTTGAGCATTTTACAACGCGGGCTGAAAAACTGTCAGGTGAGACTCCAGTCGGAGTTGTACTGATGCTGATTTACTCTGATTTCTTACCTGGCAGATCTGCTGTGTTGTGATAGATCTGCAGCACGACCAGTGAGACAATCAAGAACCAAGTCGTGTGCCACATTGCAACGTCCCCAGTTGTAGATAGTAATTCTAGAGCTGTACACAACGTGTCCATAAACTTCCCGCAACTTCTTCAGGTCAACTAATGGTGGTCGTTGACAGAAAATTCGTATTACTTTTTAGACGCACGATAACCGACACGATGGTTCATTTCCGAGGATGTCGTTAGTTTCAAGTCATATTACGTACACGCGATATCACCTACCATATTATTAAACTGATTGTGAGTCGACCAAGGCAATTATGTAACACAACAAGACAAATACATTGAATTAATAGCAAAATATTCCACACGCGTAAGTAAAACAGGGACCCGAACCGGAACCGGAAACAGGACCTTTTTACTTTATTAGGTTTTTTAAAGTTTTTATGCTCCTTAAGGTTCCTTCTTTTAATAAAAAAAACATAAAGGTACAATTTAATTTTTAATTTTTTTATTTATTTTATTTATTTTTATGTTTCTTGCCAAGGACATTACAGTATATTAATAAATACAATGTATAGGCAAAGTCTCTAAAACTACAATTAGATTAGATTAGATAAGTATTGTTTAATGGCGCGTCAACGACGAGGTTATATTGCGCACATTAATGTTATAGTTTTAACTTTGTTGAATAAAGTGGAGGACATGGGGAGGGGTCGACCTAACGGGCCCGATCCGGGGGAGTCTGAAACTGGTGGGAAAGTCAGCACAGAATGGGGACAGACCGGGGGGGGGGGGAGACTTCGGGCCGGTGGGACCCGATTTCAGGGGGATCCCCATCTCGAGGGGGGAAGCCGACCCGAGGGGCCCGCGAATTTTGGGAGGGCATGGGACTAGGTCGACCTATTATTATTTAATATATTGTTCCATTTTTCCTGCCAATTATTCTTCATTTGTTCTTTAAATTTGTTTTTTAGATCATTTGATGGAACGCATCGATAGTCTAGGTCAGGTTTGAGCGTGGCGTTTTTCGCTGTCTGGTCGGCTTTCTCGTTACCAGCTATCCCTGCATGGCCAGGGATCCAGCAAAAGGTGATCAAATATCCTTGGCTGTTCAGATCATTTAAAATTGTTTGAATGTCTTGTATAAGAGGTTGTTTAGGCGAAAATTTGTCAAGTGATTGGATAGAGCTCAAGGAGTCGGAACAAATAAGGAATTGTTTACTATCAGATGTTTTAATATAATTTAAGGCTTGTCGGATAGCATACAGCTCAGCTGTGTAGACACTGCAATCGGGGTTAAGTTTGTATCCCATATTTGTTCTTGATACCGAGTATCCACAGCCCACAGCTCCATTTAATTTTGATCCATCTGTGTATATTATAATAAAATCTTTAAAACCTTCACACATTTTATATAATAGTTTCTGGTAAATTACATTTGTAGTTTGAGCCTTCGGATAAATACTTAAAGAAGTGTTGCATATTGGTCGGGAGACAGTCCAGGGAGGGATTTTTATAAAACCTATCCTCTGTACCTCTGGCAACTCAATATTGCGGTTCTCCAGGAGTTCCGAAAGACGTATTCCAAGCGGTCTTGTGGCTTTTATCCTAGTATCGTATATTCTCTTGTAATTGGGACGGAATACCTTCGTGTACGTCGGATGATAGGGTATGCCTTGAAGGCAAAAGACGTAGCTACAGAGTGGATACTCTCTTCTCACTTCAAGGGGTGGTTCTCCGGAATCACAGTACAAACTGACAACAGGGCTCGTTCGAAACGCCCCTGTTGCCAGTCTTAATGCTGTATTTTGTACCGTGTCTAATGTTTTGATGTAAGAGGCCCTGGCTGAGGAATAGACCATACTACCGTAGTCCAGCCTAGACCTCACCAGGGCACGGTACAGGCGAAGCATCGTCACTCGGTCAGCTCCCCAGGAAGTGCCAGTAAGTATTTTTAAAATATTTAATGATTTACAACATTTAACTTTTAATTCATGAAGGTGTGATTTCCAGTTGAGTTTAGTGTCGAACAACATTCCTAAAAATTTTACCGTCTCCGTAACTGTGATATTTCGTCCGAGTAGTCTTAAAATAGGTTGTGGGTGGATACCTCGAAGTCGGTGGAAGTCAATACACATAGTTTTGCTTGTTGAAAATTTAAACCCCGTTTCCTCCGCCCAATTCTCAAGACGACCAATCGTTAACTGCAGCTGGCGTTCGGCTGTACATATTCCGGCTGACATAAAATATCGCCAGGTCGTCGACAAAAAGAGAGAGTTGAACAGGCCATTTAATACAAGAAGCTACGCCGTTAATGGCAATTAAAAATTAGGTACAACTAAGAACGTAGCCCTGAGGTACTCCGTTCTCCTGTATACGGTGTGCCGACAAGGTGTTTCCGAGACGAACTCGGAAACTCCGGTTTGTCATAAAATTATTAATAAAATGTGCAATGTGCCCTCTTAAACCCCATTCATGCAAAGTTTTTAAAATTCCGTGCCTCCAGGTTGTGTCGTAGGCCTTTTCTAAATCGAAAAAGACAGCTAAAAGATGGTGTTTAGAAATAAAAGAGTCTTGAATGAGTGATTCTAAATATGCTAGGTGGTCTACTGTGGAGCGATGTCGGCGGAAACCAGATTGCTCTGCAGCAATAAGGCCTCTGGTTTCAAGGACCCACACTAGTCTACGGTTTATAATTCGTTCTAAAATTTTACATAAACACGCTGTCAAGGATATTGGTCTATAGCTTTCTGCTTTATAGCGATCTTTTCCGAGTTTAGGAATGGCAATCGTGATGGCTTCTTGCCAAGCTGAAGGGAAATCATCTTCACTAAAAATTCTATTAAAAAGTTTTAAAATGTAGTTGAGGGACGGTACTGTTAGAGCTTTCAGCATTTTATTATGAATTGAGTCGGGACCTGGTGCACTGTCTCGCGATTCCTGTATTGCAGATGACAGTTCCCAAAATGTAAAAGGTTGATTGTAAATCTCATTGTTGTTCGATATAAAATTTATTGCGTTTCGTTCTTCCCTATTTTTAATTGATACAAAGGCAGGAGTGTAATTGGCCGAGCTGAAGATGTTATAAAATTGATCAGCTAAAGTTTCAACAATCAAATCGTGTGATGTTATTACGTGTGATGTTATCCCATACTTGTGATGATGGAGTATGTTGGTTTATTGAGGAAACGTAATTCTGCCAGGAGGACTTGCGGGCTTGTTTGATGACAAAGCGTGCTTTTGCTCTCAATTGTCGAAAAGACTGCACATTTGTTGAGTTGGATACTTATTAAATATTTTTAGAGCTCGTTTACGTATTAAAATAGCCTGGGCACAATCACCGTTCCACCAGGGAACAGGGACACGACCAGGTTTCCCAGTTGTTTGTGGGATAGTTTCTTCGGCAGCATGGATAATAGTGTCTGTCACATATTTAGTTTGTTCTTTTACGTCAGGAAAATTTATGTTATCATCAAAAACTGCCAGCTCCTTGAATTTAACCCAGTCCCCAAGTTGAAGTTTCCATTTTTTGTGCCTGATATGAGATTGATTGTGTGCCATTAATTTAATTACTATAGGTAAGTGGTCACTTCCGCAAAGGTCGTCATGTACTTTCCATTCCATCTGTAGGGCTATGGAAGGGGTGCATAACGCTAAATCTAACATTGAGAATGTCCCGTAGGCAGAACTAAAATGAGTGGCTGTTCCCGTGTTTAAAAGGACTTAGTTGTTAAAAGTTAAAAAGTCTTCCCCGTACCTTTTACCGTTTCGGTAAAAGGGTACCGCGTGGGTCAGTGTGATCGCTTCCCCATAATATATTATGCGAATTAAAATCTCCAGTTAATAAAAGTGGTGGTGGTAATTGAGCGATAAGGTTGTTTAGGTCTTGGAGATTTAGACGCTCGGTCGGTGGTAAATAAAGACTGCATATTGATACAGGATTCGAAAGGTGCATCCTGACAGCCACTGCTTGCAGTGGAGTCTGTAAATGAATGGGATCTGCATAGTAATTATCATTAATTACTATAGCAACGCCTCCGCTAGCCCGATCACATAAGATCTTGTCCTTACGATAAAAAGAATAACCACGTAGGATAGGTGTAGAGGAAGGCTTAAAATGAGTTTCTTGTAAAAGGAAACCAATAGGATTAAAATCAGCACATAAAATCTTCACTTCCTCTTTGTGAACGTTAAAACTATTAAGGTGGGTTCACACGGCCGTTCCAAACTTCCCAAGTTTGTCCAAGTTCCGAATCGCCGTTCCAAACTTTGATTATTCATAATTCACACGACAAAATCTCCGAACTCAGAGGTTTCAAAAAATGCGTTCGAATTTTCCCGCTAAATTTGAACGAACCAATCAAGAGGGCGGAAGAATATCGTTTGAATCGATAATCGAAACAGGTGATCTTGTTTGTTTACGTTGTTCCTACTGTCAAAAGCTCTCTTGCAATTTAAAAGGTTATGTTTATTTCTTTGTGTATAGTTAGTAGTTGTTTTACGGAATAGTTAGCTTAGCTTTTAGGCATAATATCAGTTTATTATTTTTTCATTTATAATTAAGTACCTACTAGGTATCTGAACATGAGACCACAGGATGACAGGAACAATAATATGGCAATTGCTGCAGCAACATTAGTTTTAAATATTACCAGACAGCAAGTACTACTCATGAAAAGAAAGAAAAAGAAGAGATTGTGGGTGAAGGAGTGGCTACAAAAGTACGGTCATCGAAGTGATTATGAGACAATATATGTGGAGTGGAGGGTTTCGGACCAAGAACGATTTCGGAGAGTTCTGCGGCTAAGTACGGAAGCGTTTGATTGTTTGCTACATCTTGTAAGGCCTTTTATTGAAAGGCAGGAAACGAACATGCGGCAACCGATTAGCGCTGGCAAGCGGCTTGCATGTACGCTGAGATTCCTTGCCACAGGTAAGACCAAGTTCAGTGTAATACCTATACAATTGTGGAAACGTAACACCTTGTTCACTGTTCGATACCCTACTGTGGCACTGATGTTCAAATATGAATACCTACCTACTCTTGTCATTACTCTTTAATTTTCAATTCACAGTTGGACTAATTGCATTTGGCAACGCTGATAGTTAATTATAGTCGAACTGAAAATTAAATTTAATGAGTCGTTCAAACAAAATTAATGCAAACATTTCATTGTCAGTGCAAATATTTGAAGTATATTTTATGTGATTGTCTTTTAGGAGAATCCTACTACTCACTCAGCGGAACTTTCTGCATCGGACACAGCACTGTCTCTGAATTAGTCCCGGAAGTGTGTCGAGCCATCTCATTTGTTCTCAGTGATTACACTAGAAAGCCCAACAGTGAAGATGAATGGAAGGTATTGAAATATTAGTTACTAAGTAGTATAATTGCTTCAGATGCCAACTGGGCTGAAAAGGCCTGAAATTCCGCTCGGCCAAAAGCCAAGTGAAATGAAAGCACATTGTAAAATAAAAGTCATAGAAAAGATGTACATGTATTAGTCCTGATATGTCCTGATAAAACTTACCCCCTATCGCGACTACCAGTCGTACACAGACGTAGTATAACTTGCATAAAATATAGATATTTAAAAATTAAATTAGTACTTTATTAGGTACCTAGGTAATAGATAGATTGTACTCAATTTTTTCAGGCAGTAGCCCAGCAGTACTGGGAGAGGTGGGACTACCCTAACTGCATCGGTGCATTGGATGGGAAACATATTCTCATCCAACCACCTCCAGGCTCCGGAGCCGACTTCCACAATTACAAGGGCACCTTCAGCCAAGTGCTGATGGCACTGGTGGATGCTGATCTTAGGTAAGTATTTTATTGAATGTCTTAATCTGTTCATTACCAGTACATTCATCTATTTATTTTCTATGTGTAGATCTAGTTTATTTCATTTATAAAAAAATTATGTCTATAATTAAAATTAAATATTAAATTACCTAGTGGTATTTTTCAACAAAAGTATGCAATTCTATTGAGAACTGATAAAAATGAGGAAGAGATGTGTTACCTATACATAAAGAACAATTGTTTTGGTGACTATTTAGGTAGTACCTATAGTATTAGTATTGTGAATTCTGGAAGAATAAAATTTTCATAAAATAGTGACCTTTATGAAAAACTGCCGGTGGAATCAGGATGGTGTATGACAGGCCCTGGTTCGGTGTACGTGTTTTTCACTTTGTACATCCATAATTTTAGCACTTCACGCCATAATTTTAATAGCATGTGGGTGTGGGTGGTGAGTGTACTGGTCATGGATGATGAATTTACCTAGTACCTACATGTAGTAGTACCTAATGTTAAAGATACTATAATATTAATATGAATAAAAATATAAAAATTTCAATTTGTTTCATATGAATTATTTAGTCCTTTCACCAATCCATTATGTTGATCAACTTAGTATAATAAATTTGCCATTGCAGAGAAGCTTTACACAAAATTGTATTCATGAATTTAAAAATTAATTTCTATAACTGGATGATGATTGTCTATTTATTGATATAGATTCATCTTTGCTGATGTGGGGACAAATGGTAGAATCAGTGATGGTGGAGTATGGGGGAGATGTGACCTGAAGAAAGCCCTTGATCAAAATACCATGCATGTTCCTGATCCAACTCCGCTCCCAGGCACCGACACAGTCATTCCATACCACATTGTGGGTGACGAAGCTTTTTCCCTAGGTATGGGCCTAATGCGACCATTTTCAGGCAAAGAGATCCGCGGAGAGTTCCCTCGCCGAATCTTCAATTACAGGTAAATTTCTGAAGAGACTGATCATCGTAGAATTTGCTTTACATACCAAATTGGTTTTCTAGTCAATTACAGCATTATATTTTTTCTGTGACACTTAATATTTTTAATTTGCCAAAATTGATTAACTTTCAAGCACAGACTTGTCTTAAACAAATTATGTAATGGGATCTCACAGAGCATATTTCTATTGACTAATTTCATAGACTGTCAAGAGCTCGAAGGACTTCTGAGAACTGTTTTGGAGTTTTCGTCCACCGGTTTGAGGTGTTCCGTTCCCCTCTCAGAACAGCAACCGAAACGACGAAAAGCATTGTGTTGGCGTGTGTGGCACTTCACAATTGGCTCATAACAAATCGAGTCCATCGAGCCATGTATGCACCACACCAATACCTCGACCACGACGACATCCTGACCGGTGAGGTTCACCGAGGACAGTGGCGTCACGGACCAAACCCGGCTGGGATCCATCTTCTGGCGCACCAAGGTGGAAACCGGATCAGGCAGGATGCGAAACAGATGCGTGAAGAGCTATGTCGTTTTGTGAATGGCACTGGGAGTCGCGAATGGCAGGAGAGAATGATTGTTTAGATAGACCCATCGATACATACCTAGACAGCCATCACATATTCTGTCTAATTTGCACTAATTTTCATGTTACTTAAATAATTGTTAATCCTAGTTAATTTGAAATGATGGAAATTTAGAACTTTGAAACAATTAAATGATCAGTGGGTAAGGAGTTTTATTATTATTGCAATAATATATAATAATAGGTACCTAGTTAATATAGTAATAATAGCTAGTTATAATTATTGATTAACTGGATTGTTAGGATCGGCCTTCATCAATAGTGTATTAATGTCCACTATTGTTACACGGCGAGTCCACGGACTCATAGCCCGAAGAGCACAGGCTACCTGCCCAGCAACGTGATCGCATTCGTCGACAGGTTCTGCAGCTTTCGGCTGTTCCGAGATAGATTTCAGAACAGCGATTGCTGCATCTGCCTGGGCAGATAGCCTGTCCTCTTCGGACTGTTTCTTGGACCGCTTTGGATGGCTCGGATTTTGGCTGTTCATGGAAGAACGACTACACAGGGTTTGAGATTCATGTTGAGCGTCTACGTCATCTTCATGATCGGAGTTAGTATCTTCCCGAGTGCAGATTCCAGTTGTCTCATCCAGGAAGAATATTGGGTGTTGAAAATCATGGGAGTTGTGGCTGGAATTCAGGGATCTGGATGCTGATGGGCCACCGGACTTGCGGAACACAGGGCTTTCGAAAGTGGACGTAGAAGGCTTTGGTTCAAAAGTGTCCTTAAGGAATTGGAGTCGTTGGTAGTGGACAAAACTTGGAACGTATACCGAGTCAGTTCCTGACCCACTTGCCATAGATTGTTTTACTTTTTTGCTGTTTACTTGATAATTGCTTCGTAGCGAAGCCCATCGCATTAGAATGCTATCCACTGTAATAAAGGGAAGGTCAAGGTAAGGACTACAGGATATGTGGATTATACTTGGTTTGTTCGTTTTATGCTGCCAAAGGCAAAACCTGCAGCTGGCAAGATAGTATTCTAGAATAGGTAGAATGTTGAGACAGCGTAAACGAACAAACCTAGAAAGTCATAGCTATGACAGTCAGGATTCATGATATTAAATGCTACTTAATGAATTAATAGATAGGTATACCTACCTACGTATTATATTGATTTTGATCAGGTAGCCTAGAGATAATGCAAACTATCAAGGAGTAGGTTACCTACCTACCTAGCTGTGTCTCAGATTATTTTTCCTTGTAGGACCTAGGTACTACCTAGCCCTGTGAATATTACCTACCTATCTACACCTACCTGCTACCTAGGTAGGTAGGTACCTACCTAGAGCCTATGGTTAATATACTGCATGGTTTATAAAACAATATAATTGTAGGAGATATTGGTTAGGTAGGTAGGTACACTACATTTTAATCATAAGAGCCAGGATAAACCTTAGAACATTATGGTAGGTGCCTCTACACCTGGCCGTCCTAGTTGGAGAAAAAGGTTCTAGGTTAAAGACGCTTACCAGTGAATTCCGGGCCTAAAATATCCCTCAAGTCATCCAACAGTGCGCTCTTTTTATATTGTTTGTGATCTGGATGTCTAGGGTTCCATAGTAGAGAATTTTCTTGGAAATAATCTATCATAATAACTTCGGAATCATATGTCCACAACTGATTCTTCGGCGCCATTTTGGATTTGATTAAAAAATGACAACAGTCAGCTGTTGGCGCGCATGACGTCACGTGAATACTGCAATCTGATTGGCTGATAAATCACAGAAGTTCGGAACGGCGCTAGAATTTAGAGCCTAGCTCAAAAAGCCAAGTTTGGAACTCAAACTTCGCAGTTCGAATCTTTTCATAGTTCACACGAAGGTTTTTGGAACGGCGATTCGGAACTTGGACAAACTTCGCACGTTTGGAACGGCCGTGTGAACCCTCCTTTACAGTTACATTGTATAAAATCCATGATAAAATTGATATATAAGAAATAAAATAGAATATATCACAGATGATTTGACTAGCCTACTCCTAAGTTAGTATTTCCAATCACCGTCGATGCGGGATTGGTTTCAGTGGTGTCCATAAGATCGTTATCACCACTGACGCCTACAGTCTTTTTAACTTTGGCAGCTCTCAGATCCTCTGTACTCAAGTTTGAGGAGGATCTGTTTAATTTCACGGTAGAGGTTGTTTTTATTGGTGCTGCAGGTTTTACTGTAGCGACCTTTTGAGGGGGTGGTTTAATTGTTTCTAAATTAGATTTCATTTTAATATTTTCTAATTTTAGAGTTTCATTTTCTTTTCGTAGTTCATTTATTTGTTTAGATTGTTCTTCAATTTTGGCCTTCATTTCTTCTTGTCCTGCAAGCAAACGTTCCATCATCTTTAATACATTCTCCATTTCGGATTTTTCAGGTACTTTGTGGACATTAACAGGAGGTGTAGCTACGGTTTGAGCATATGAAATTTGAGGCTTTGAAAAATTAGGATATAATTGAAAAAATTTACGTCGCGCATCTTGTGGTGTTATTTTCTCTTTAGTTTGAATTTCTATTATCTTTTTTTCTCTCTTCCAGGTGGGGCATTCCCGGGACCAAGATGGATGGTCTCCCTTGCAGTTGACGCAGAAGGGCTCCCAGTCGCATGGTTTCCCATGTTCAGTCGGAGAGCCGCATCTGTCGCAAGCATATGCCTTCTCACACCTGTGATGTGTGTGTCCAAGTTGTTGACATTTTAAGCACCTGAATGGGTTTGGGATGTGCAGTCGGACAGGTATTCGAAGAAACCCAGCGAAAATATATTCAGGAAGAGTTGTTGAGGAGAAAGTAAGAGAAATCATTGGTGTTGGAATTAGTACTTTATTTACGCGAGACATTATGCGCTTTACAAATATTACGTTTTGGCTTTCAAATTCTTTTAATAATTCTTCCTATGAAAAGTTAAGCAGGTCCCTTGAGTAAATGACGCCCTTTGATGTGTTTAATGTTGAATGGGGAGCAACTGTGATCGGGAAAGTGCCTAGGAGTTTAAGTGCCATAAGAGTTGAAGATTGTTCTTTATTTTCAGTCTCAATAAGTAAAGAGCCGTCTCTCAGCCTCTTTACTTGTACTCTTCCGATATCTTTCTGAATAAAACTGTGAAGCTTGAAAGGAGAGACGCCATTGAAAGTGACTTCTTGCTCTGATCTCGTAATTATGAAGAATCTAGTGTTATCGTTCATTTTGTAGATAGTTTTCGGGTCAATAATGTTGTCAAATAGTTGAGGTAGAGTTGTATTTTGGTTCGTATTTTCTTCATTGGTATTTGTATTATTTTTGTTGAAAGTTGGGGGAGGGGGGGAGTTTGCTGTGGTCGTCATAATAAAATCAATCATAAATTCATCTTCTGGATCCCCACCCACTACGGAGCCACAAATGGGATATTTTAGAAATACCAGGGTTGTCCAGAAGGTATAGCGGGTAGCGCTACACCAGTCATGAGTGACAGCATACCGACTGGGACACCAGTATGCATCATCATGCCAATGTGGACCACCCGCTCATCCATGTTGCAGCTTTAACACATACGAACAAGCCGGTTGGCTGGAGATGGATTAGTCCCCAGCCTCCCGTTTCGGAAGAAGCAGAAGCCAAAGCAGTGTGTTGGATTATGGTGGTTTTATATGCCACGAATCCTCAGCTACCAGGATCGTCCTTTCCTCCCTTACGGGTCTCCACGCACGCACGGCAAACACGCGGGTGGGCGTTTTAGTGCGACCTGGAAGCTGACAGAAAATATAAGAAGAAGAAAGAAGAACTTAGGAAAGAAGAAACAGGTAAGTAAGAGATGACGAGAATGATGATGAGGATGATGTTGTGAAATGAGGAAGTGTTGTCTGCTCCCAAAGCCACACTCCGGTCACCATCAGGAACCCACTCGACCGGGTGCAAGTGAAATAATATATCAAGAATGTCAGTATCGCATAGTCGTCAACATAACTCATTGCACATGCAGGAATGGCATTTAAAAATGAGACAGAGAAAACAAAGAGAGAGGAAAATGATGATGAAATGATGACATGCACGAATCCCGATGTGCAATGAGTGGACTGCTCTTAGTTGGGACCAACCCGTGGGTTGGCCCCTTAAGCCCCACAACCGCGTCAAGGTGGCAGTCCTTCGGGGGGAGTTGGTTTGAGATTGCGGACAGGACAAGAGCCTGAACGCCGAGAGAATCTTCAGGCTCATGGCGAGAAGTGAGAGTGCACTGAACAGTGCCGTAAACACGAGTGGATGAATTCCCAATACCGACCACTTCAGAGTGACTAGGTTGAACTTTCAGACCCAAAGTCTGAACCATGGAATGAGTTATCGCAGAAATGTGAGACCCAGAATCAATCACATCTCGAACTGGTTGATACTGTCCTCGCACATCACGAATGAAAGCACGCACTGTGCCCAAGAGTACAGTCGTGGGAAGAGAGTTACTCTTCAATTGCCGAGTAAGTGTACATACCGAAGGAATGACGTCATTGACAGAGTCAGTGGACGATGAAGGAAGCTTGACGTCTTGCCGTGGAGAGGACGTCGAGACCGGACGACTTGTTGAAGGTGGTTCTTGATCACGATGCAACAATGAATGATGACGTGTGCTGTGACACGTCCAACACGAACGTTGAGATTTACACTCGGCTTGAGTATGGTGTCCTATGCAGCTAAAACACCGGCGAAGTCGCTTCAGTGTAGCATACTTCTCCGGCAAAGACTGCTGAAGCAAAACAGAGCATTTATGCAAGAGATGAGATTTCTTGCAGAGTGGACAACTCGAAGATAACTGGTTTGGTGAACCAGACGAAACTTTGCATTCACGATTCTCCATTGAGTTCGTGTTTGCAACGAGCAAGGAATTAATTTTCCTTGTAGACTGAACGATAGATGGTGATTTAACGGAATTGGACCCTAGTTGGTCAGTAGAACAAAGTTCTAACGTCCTAGATGACTCGTCTAGGAACGTGATGAGATGATTGTACGTTGGAATAACGAGTGAAGAGTGTTTATTTTCAAACGTCTTCCTTGTCTGAGTGTCTAGATTTGACAAGGCCACAGATAAAAACAAGAAGTCAGATAAATCATGAATGTCCAATGCTTTGAGAGCATCTACGGAGTTTCGATGCACTTGAAGAAAGTGCTGTATTTTAGCATGTGGACTTGACTTTAATGGTGTGAAATCTAGCAATTGCTGAATGTACATTGCAGCCAGCAAACGTTTGTTCTGGTAGCGAGACACAAGCGCGTTGTAGGCTAACTGATAATTGTCAGAAGAGATTTGAAAGCTACTAATCGTAGACAAAGCAACGTCTCGTAATGACGCACGCAGGTAATGAAAACGCTGCACATTGTTCAACAACGAATTGTCGTGTACCAGAGAACTGAACAGTGCGTAAAAGTCTGGCCATTGGGCCATATCACCTGAAAACTCGGGTAACTTGATCGTAGGTAACGTATTCAAACTTGGAGCTGGTGCCTGGTCAACGCGAACAGCTTGAGTTGGCTTGACGTTGGCTAAATACTTCGCTCTTGTTGAGTATAAAGCATCCTCAAATCTTGCTTGTTCCTCGTCGATGGAGATGGCGACGGCGCCTGCATCCAGGCGTGAATTCAGCTCCAATATCTCGTTCTGAATGACGTCAAATTCTGCTTCCAAACTACAAAGTTTTTCAAACCGAGAGATATGATTGCAAATTTCACTATCTTGTAAGGCATTGAAAGCTTGATACGACCGTTCAACTGCAGCGAAGATACGATCTCTCTTGGCGAGAAGAAGATTCTGCTGTCGCTCAATCTTCGACGTCATTATATACCACGAGCAGGTCTTGAAGAAGGTAAAGTTGAAGTTGCCAGAAATGAAGCTCCGGCTATCGAGGGACCATGTTTGGTTTTGTATGAAATGAAGTGGACTGTATTCGAAATAGGGGTTGAAATAGATAGTTTTATTGAAAAGAATTGATTACAGGTTGATAATATAATAAGTAAATGAAGGAACACAAAATATGAAATGCACTCGTGCAAAGATGGAAGTTACAACAGAGTATGATAAGAGACAAAAAAAGTACATTGGAAATTATATAAAGCACAAGTAGGCTCTGGACAAGGTTGTTATAATATGTTAGAGCGGCGTCAACAGTCTATGTTCCAATTGTATGATAACATTATTATCAAACATAGCTACATGTCACAGCCATGCTTGTCAAATAAGTATGGAATGCAAGATTGATGGTTTATGGGGGGTTGAAGGGGAGTGGCATTACATCCATGGATGTAGGTACTTCACAATATAATTGTAGATTTTTTATCGTATTTATTCTAATACTTCGTCGTAAGTTATGTTTCTTATCGCTTATTACTAGGTTAACAATTTAAAACGTGTCTGTGTACAGGCTCATGCTCAAAGCTAGTTGCGTCTGCAACTCAGACTTGCGGACGCAACTCCTGCTATCTGTATGCTGAAAGCATTTGCGGACGCAAGTCCCCATAGTTGCGTCGTTAAAGTTGCGTCCGGTTTGAATGTCCCGCAAATACGAAAAGATGGCCGCCATTGTGTTGTGGCGGAAACGTCAGTTGCAACTTTATAGAGAAAAAGTGCTACGAGACAGATGTAATCCGTTTGAAATACCGAATGATGTGTTCAAGTCTTTTTACCGATTGCCGAAGCACCTCGTATTGGATTTAATCGAGACATTGCGGCCCGATCTCGAGCGTAAAACGAAGAGAAATAACGCTCTGCCAGTGCCGGTGCAAGTAAGTCGCTCTCTATTCTTTGTTTATTTCATTAATTTCCATGTCAATCAACTAAAGTTCGCTGAAATATTGAGCAGTATAATCCACTATCGTCAATGTATATGCGCCAATAGCCTGATTTGCTCAGAATATCTCAAAATCGTGCTCTAAAACAGGTGCCTATACCTACCTCCCTACTAGCCTACATGTCATAGGTTAGGCCGCTTCCCCGACCCTTTTCAGTTGATAATTGTGGTATTTTGGTCTCAAATTGACATCGAATATCTCTCTTGACTGTAAGCAGTGCCCTAGGTTCTATTCATGAGAGTTTATTTTGCCTCGTTATCCCCTGTCAGATGAGAATAGTCGAGTAGGTAGATCAGGCACGCCCACTTTTTCTTGACACTTTATTTTGTTGTTATGAACAAGATTTATATTTAAGTGTGCATACACCCAGCCAGGTGATAGGTTGTAGAACCAGCGCTGACAATTTTTTCCTGTGTTTTTTGTTGAATTTAGTGCTCTCTTACAATGTTTTAGGTTTTGTCATCACTTCGCTTGCTGGCGACTGGCAGTTTTCAGAGTGTTGTGGGACAGGTTCACTTCCACAACATCCACCAGTCGTCGGTGAGCAGATCCCTGCATGCATTCACCAAGGCACTGTGCCGACATGTACGCGAGCATGTCAAGTTCCCTCGCACCGCACAGGAAATGGACAGGGTGTAGCTTGAGTTCCTTCGAGCAAGAAACTTTCCAGGCGTCATTGGCTGCATCGATGGCACGCACATCGCCATCCGCAAGCCTGCAAGACCGGATGCCTTCAACATCATCACACAACCAAGTTTCAACCACAACAAATATACTGGGCAGGCCATTTCCAAAACAATCATTGGTACTTATTACCTACCTACTATTACTTATTACATTATTAAGCGAGCGGAGCGAGCGTCTCCACTTGACTCTTGCGGCACTTTCTCTGTGTGTGTGTTTGTTTTTTGTTTTTTTGCTGGTTCATCCCACGTCGCACCGGTCAACGTATCGATCTGAAATTTTGCACACACCTTCATCTCATACTAACTTAGACCTGTATAGTTTTTGAGAAAGATCCGTCCATAAATAAATAAAAAATCATGTTTTCCCATATAAATAGCATTGTAGGTTCGAGGAGTCCGTTGCGGCCGCCCGATGCGCCCCATTCAAAACTGCTCGGAAGCAAGCAGCTGCCTATCTATTTTATTGTTAGAATACGTTTTACGGCATGATATATAGTTATAGCAATACCTGCTAGGTTATACTTAGGTTTTATATTATTTTCTTGAAGAAGATGTAATTAATGTAGGTATAGGTTATTATAAGAGTTTTAACATGCAGTCTTACTTTAAATCCTTTTAAAGGTTGAGCTAATTATTTGTAGACCGGCAAGTCTGCTTGATTGTAGAAACAGTTTGGTTAGTTGTTAATTGAAATTAATTTTATAAAATATTTTATTTATTTAGTCGATATGTTTCTTATAGATCCAACGAGTTAGGTTTATGTTAGGTAAGCAATGTGTTAGGTAAGCTCTATTAAACGGAACGGTCTGTTTGGATAATATTTCTTAAATTAGGTTTGCTCATATTAGCACTTAGATAATGGTCTATTTTGTGGATTGAATCTATGTATTTTTATTTTGTATTAATCCATAATACCTAAATATTCCAATAAATACACATGAGTGTAGTGTTACTTGCAATGAGAAGCAAATTCATTTTTTTAATATAATTTAATGGATCGTGCTTCTAGATTTCAATTGTTTTACGTATATTATTGATTATGGTTCGAGGTGTTGCAAGTATCCGTGCTCGCTTATCAACGCGTTACACAGAGCGTTTTCCTAGTTATTACTATGTACCTACTTATTACTACCTACTTATTTACTTTTTCATAACTAGGAATAAAATGCAGTACTTACTTGGGCTTGACACATTTCTTTTTATTATGTGCATCAAATTATAGGTAGTATTATTATTCTCATGTAGCATTTTGAACAATGAATAAATTAGCATACATGAAATAATTATTGCTTTTACTCTAAAAGGGTTGCCACTCCACTTACAATGTAAAAAAGATAGCAAGTAGCAAATGTTGGCAAAAAGTAGTTAAATACTAAATAGTCGCTTGTGGGCTATTTATTATTAGAATAAAGTGGACATCTTTTAAAAAAATGTGTTGGAAGGTATAGTGGCAACCCTGGCTCTTTATTAATTTTAGAGGCGAGTGGTCAAGATCTCGACCAAACTTGACAGAAGCCCGTTCATTTTGGCAAGTTCCTGCCGAACACCAGCCACCTCCGTTTGTAGTCCAAGCGTTGCCAGGAGAATGTTATCCTGGTGCTCGGTAACGTTTTCTTCAAACGATTTCACGTGGGCTTTGACTCTTTTTGCAGACGCTAAAATGAATAAATCTAGCTAGTTGTGATTCTATCATACCGATGTATTGAGAATCGTGCATTATTTGAAACACGTACAGTTGTGTGGAGGTTCACTGTTGGAGCCATGAGTTCTCTTGTTCGGTGTATTGACACTGCCCAGATCAGGAATCGGAGTCTGGCCAAGAATCGTCGTCATTGAAGTTGAAGTAGTACCGCTTTTTTCAAGATCAACTGTCATACATGACGTAGAAGTGGCATTACGGCCAAGATCAGTTGCCTTGACTGGCGTAGCTATAACAATGTGATACTTATTAGTTTGACAACATGCAAAGATTATGCCGCAATTGCTTCAATTATGGTAGCGATTTAAGTGCCTTTTTTATGAAAATTTTTCAAGATTTGCAGAATTACATAATAGCCGTTCTTTTAAAATGTAATTTGAATGTGTACATGTAGGTAATTTCAGGTGTTTTAGCTAGAATTTTTCTTACTAGACAAATGGTACTTGACAAACTATCATCTCACCATGATGCCTACCTAACTGTGTACTACGTGTAGGTAGCCTTCTGTACTAATTTGCTATCGTTGCAGTAGCATGTTTCAATCTATTTTTTGCTGTGCATGCATCTGCATTCTGCATGTTTTGTTACGTACGAGAATGTAATGTAAATGTACATACATGGTGGGCGAAACTCCTTACTGCAACCAGCTTGTGGATTTATCAACGACGCTATGTCGGCGAGAGATTCGACTTGAATTATGTCGTGATTTTCCCAGCTATTCTCCGACGACGAGGAAGAAATATTCTGAAATTAACAGTAAGACACAATGGTTTGATATTGTGGATCTAGAAATTGGATTATGTATCTGCATTACTATGAAGAATTGTGCTGTATTTATCTATAACTACAATTTGAAATCATTTATGAATAATTAATAGCTATTTAAATGAAAGTAGATAATGCACGGAGTCACGTCGAAAGGCACTTTTGGATGCAATCTTCATCTGTGTGGTGGATTGTATTTGAGATCTTATTGATTGACTATTGAAGTGCCTACATTCATGGAGAAGAACTACTAGGTGTTTTACATTTAATTTTAAAAAAAATATATAAGCATTCCAGGTAAGTAGGTAGGTACCAATATACAGTCTGCGTGGGGGTTTTCCAATTTACAATCAATGTCAAATTTGTTTTGGATTATCTCATGGACAAAATTAAAATGCATACTATGAACACACTAGATTTTGATTTGAATTATTTTCATGCCTATACCTGGGGAGCCGCTGGTGCAGTGGTATCGAGGTAGTCCTCGACGCCGTACACCGATGCCTGTCCGGCCAGCTCAATGAGGATGCCCTCTTCCGGGGTGAGAGGTGGGGGGGCCTTCCCTCCCCCAGTCCCGTTGCCGTATTTACGAATGGAGGTCACATGAGCTCTAGCCCTCGTCTTAAGGTCACTGAATTTTGCCTTCACCTCCTCTCCCGTTCGATTTATGCCACCGTTGATGGAGTTTAGGGACATTGAGACGTCTGCCCACGCCTGGCGCAGATCGTCCACCGACTGGTACAGATGGCCTAGTTTGCCTGTAAATTAATCAGCCTCATTTTATTATATAACTTCTGTGCCACATTTTCATGCCAATGGGAATGTAGATCTGTATACCTAAATTTCCTAGACCTAAGCAATGAAATGTAGGTAGGTAGACAAGTTGGTTCTTACCTTCCGCCAGTTCTGCTAGGCCCTGCATTTCATTGATTATTTTTGATGTTTCAACCTTGGAGAAATTGGGCCTTCTGATTTTCTTCATTTCGTTTGAGGACATTTCTGATAATTAGGTAGGTAATGCGATTTTAAATTGAAAATTAACGACTCGTTCAACCTGCGAGGCTGCGGTAGAATCACTAATCACGTGACAGCAAGTTTGAAATTCGAATGTTTTTCCGCCACTATGAAACGAAAAAAAACTCTAGAAGGCAGTGAAAGCGTGACGTATTGCCGCCTGCTTCTCTGATTGGTTGGTCAAAATATCTGAAGTCATGACGTCACCGTTCAAACCTAGGTAAAAATGGCGGACTTGCGTCGACAGTACAACTATCGGCGCAACATTTGAGCATTCGGATTGACGCAACTTTACTTGCGTCCGCAAGTTCGCCATTGTTAACGAACCGCAACTTTGCGTCGATAATTCTTTCAGCATGAGCCTGGTAATAACCAAATCACACACAGCAAAAGTACTGTCAACTGCTACTTGGATACACTTTATACCTTATTTTTACCTCTATTTCTTGATACACCAACACTTTCACTTACAATACATGGGTCAGTAGTAGTAAAGTCTTTATTAGCGATTCTTGCTATTGTTAAATTTGTATACACTCTTGATTAAACTAGTTTATAAAGGTAGTATACCTAAGGAAACATAGCAGTTTACTTTCTCATTTCGAAACTAAAAGTACCTACCTACCTAGAGAATGCGCTAATATCAATAAGAATGTCACTAACACGAGTGCACCCAGTGTGCATGCAGGCGATTGCACTGTCATGTCGACAACCGTAACGAGTTCAGTAAAAGTTATAATTAAATTGCGAAGTACCAAGTACCTAACAGAAATTGATGCTTACCTATGTTTTAACAATCAAATGTAATCGGCATATTTCATTAGAGCAAAAAATTAATTGTGAAAACTTCTTGTGAAAAAAATAAATGTAAACACTAAATGTCTATAGCGTTAGTTACGAATCTATAAATAGATTGACAACTCAAGTGTGCAGTGGAAAGTCGGACACAAATTTCTTTATTGATTGGCTATTTTTAATTTTTTAGCATCGCTTGTCCGACCTCTTGAATATTGTTGCGTCACATGAGAGCTAATCGTAACTAACGCTATTCACCAAAAGCAGCGTTTGACAGTTTGCGATTGTTGAGGTCGTGATATGTTAATATTGATAGTAAATTCAGCTCAGGGTTGGGTAACTACGCGTAGAATATTATTATTCTACTTACGCGTAGAATATCATGTAGAATATGTAGAATATGTAGAATATTACGTAGAATATGTAAATGATTTTTTTAAAGTTTGGCGCCACAATTTCAATGTAAAAATACATGTTGGCAACACTGTTTTAATGACCTTGGACACATAATCATGTCAGGAAGACCAAAGCACACCTTGTGGCTTGATGGGTCTTTTAAATTTATAAAAGAGAATGGAAAATGTGCAACATATTGCACTGTCTGCCAGAAGACTCTCAAGAACACTGCTGCCAAGCGATTAAAGTCTCATAGGTGAGTAAATTAAATTTATTTAAATATCTTGGTTATGTAGGTTATGGAGAGGGGAAACCCCAAGGTATATAGTTTAAGTTTGTCCAGTTCCTGCCATTTATGCACTGATGGATGATAAAATACTACTATTTTGATGAATTACTATTTATTATTTTATATTTTTAATCAAATTTCCACTAGAAGAAAATACTCTGATAAGGGATTTTGATTTATTAGAAATGTATGCCGCCTTCCAATGCAGTCCACGCAACCTGCCACTGCCACCCCTTCTACTTCTGGTAGTACTGGAGGAGGACCTTTAAAAAGGAGGCCACAGGTCATTTACAGCAGCGATGAAGATCTAGACGATCCACCGGTTTCTCTGTGCAGTTCGGAGGTGTCGATAGAAAGCAGTCGTTCGGAAATTCATCATTATAATTTAAATGGTAAATTACACCATTAATTTTAACACAATGAGTGCATTTTTATAGGTAGCATTCTGTGCCATTAACTGGGTATGTAGGTACAGCAGTGCTTGTATTCCATTTTAAAATTCTCGATTCCACTGGGATTGGGTTTCGGTGAATCCAAATTCCAGTGGAAGTGGGAATATAAATAAGTTTTAGAATAGGGCCCCTGGTGAATCTAAAATTGAGCTTTTCTTCCATAAGATAGCAATGAAATGCACAAGAGTCAAATTTGACTTAACATAATTAATTATTAATTAAATTATTGTCATTTTATCTAGAACCTTCTGGCTCTAAAGATGGGACAGAAATCCAACCATGCTCTTCACTGATGAATGAAGCTAGTGCTGTAATTGACTTAAGTGAAATGTCAATGACTACATCTGGTTCAGAAGCATCGCAGACACAACCAACAACACATTTAAAGAATCCTTGTCCTCAATATAAGTATTACGATCGGATGACAAAGTCAGAAAATGATTGCAGCAACCGTGCTCTTGGGAAATTAATTTTTGGATGCAATATCCCTTTAAGCGTGGTTGAATCGCAACACTTCAAGAATTTTGTGAAAACTCTGCGCCCTGCATACAAGGGTCCTACGCGGAAAACACTGGCCACAACGATCCTTGACCAGGAATATGAGGCTTGTAAAAATGCATTGAACTTTGGATCTCAGTCTGTGCTGCTCATTGACGGGTGGAAAAATGAATCTGCAAATACGAAAAATGTCGCCGCAATGATTCACAATGCTGCAGGTGGTGTGGGATTCCTCAATGCCTGGGATTTATCAGGAGAGAAGGAGACTGGTGAGGCATTAAAAGACATTGTGTTGGAAGCTAAGAAGGAAGCTAAAGAAAAGTACAATTCGGAACTCTACGCAGTATGCAGTGATAATGCTGCGAACATGATGAAAATGGGCCGAATTGTAGATTTGTGGCACGTGACATGTAATTCCCATACAGCAAATTTATTGGCTAAACAATTGGTTTCAGCATCAGTTGCTTCAAGAGTCAATGTGGTTCTCAAGGCTTTTACATCGGCAGATCAAGAGACTCGTCTACTACAATTTGGGGGAGGTCGAATAAGTCTTGCGTGCGACACCAGATGGTGCAGTAACAGGGATGCATTCGTTTGCCTCAGGAAGAATCTACCGGCAATGAAGAAGGTTATTGGGCAAGGGATAACTATTGAACAGAACGCATTACAATTGATATTCGATGCCAACTTCTTGAAGCAAGTTGAGGATGGAATCCAGCTCTTTGATCCTATTTGCACTTTAATTAACAAGTGCCAGAAAACAACGTGCAGCATTGCTGACGCAGCCGAAGAGTGGATGCTATTGCAGTTACCTGAAGGATACCCAGAGTATGAAGAGAAATTGAAGGAGAGACGTGCATATGCACTGACCACTTATGGATTGGCTGCAAATTTTTTGCATCCAGTATACAGAGGGCAGAGATTAACTGAAGACCAGCGTGATGAGGTATACAATATTGTTAAAGATAACTAGCTAGCCTGGTTTTCATATAACTCTTGCTGAAATAAAATAACCGACTGACTACCTTTACTATTCTAGGTCGAAGAGTTTCTCCTTCAAGAGCTTGATGCGAATGGGTTGGACGATTTGGCGTTATTTGGCAGTTCTACAGGCGAATCAATTTTCACAAAACTCAGAAACAAAGGTGTTACAGATCCAAAATCATTTTGGAATTTGACGAAACGTAAACATGGCAGCCTGAGCAACCTTGCTGAAAAGTTATTAAACATACCAGCGTCATCTGCACAACTTGAGAGAGTATTTAGCAATTGGTCCTATGTACATAGCCCACTGAGGAACAGACTGACTTTTGAAAAGTCAAAAAAGCTTCTTCATGTGTACCACACACTGAAGTTGAACGATACGCCCTCCGATGAGTACTAATCTCCATTTAGTATGTAGCCAAAATCGTGTTAAAGTAGGTACCTTCGAGTGCCTGTGGATGAATGGCCTTGCTCTAAGCAGGTTCCAACTGATAAATATTTTTTGTTATGGTATAAAATGATAAAACCGTTCAGTACACTTAAATTAACATCATATGATTGTTTTAATTTTAAAGTTATTTTAGTTTGAGTCGCAACTCACAACGCCTTAAACAACAAGCAAGCCTCTACTTCCTCTGGTTAATACTAACTTTGTGTAAATGAAAAATTAAATAAATGAAAACATGTCATTAGAGGATTGCTAAGCGCTATTAAATCACACATCAGGGAGCACTCGATATTTCTTTGAAATGTAAAGAAGAATGTGGAAGTGAAGTAGAATGAAAAAGAATTCCGATTAATTTTCTTTGAACATCGTAGGAAGTGAAGTAGCCTATTGTAAACCCACCCTGACCTTTCAAATATCTTGACAAGTATTTCTCACATTGGCATTTTGGGTTAGATAGGCACTAACTATTATTTTTATTTGATTATCGATTTGCTTATTATTTTTCATGTTTACATTACAATTTTAATAATAATAAATGAATATATCCACAGCATCAACCAAAAGTATGAGTGAAATGGATCAGTATTATTATCGATAAATAAATTGCTTTGCGTTTTAATTTAATGCTACTTATTGAGTAAAATGTATAGATATGTATACATCTAAGGAGAAAGAATGTAATTTTTTTATTAAATTGAAATCAATAAATTTATCAATTATATCAACCAATTTCATCTGACTTTTTTAATATTCTACGTGTAGAATATCTAATGTAAAGTAATATTCTACATTACATATTCTACGGTAGAATATACGCGTAGATTACCTATTTTCTACGCGGAATATTCTACTGACCCAACCCTGATTCAGCTCAATACAAACAATGTATTTTGTCCACAGAACTGCCATTACAGCAGAAGAAAGTAGTGATGCGATCCTAACGAGTACAGCCGACCAACCAGATTCAAGTGTAGATGAAGATAATAGTGTTGACGAAAATGTGTTGGTACCAAAAGATAATTTATCTTTAAGTATGGATAGTGTTGACATTTATAATCATTCAGCTTTAAGTTTGGATTCGTCTGTCAATTCTGAGAGAGAAAGTGATTTGGAGACCGATGGGGATACCATGTCTATAGCATTCGATCAGGAAGACGTTGCTGTAAGTCTGGATTCAAGTGCCATTTCTAATAGTGAAAGCGATTCGGAGGCTGATGGAGATAATCAAGAAGATGTTTACATTACTAATGAAACTCCGATTCCCACGATGAAGAAAAATCTACTGATGATTGCGATGTAAATAAAAAATAAATTCACTGATGTGTGCACCAATGACATCATGAAATTTGTAAACATTGCCTCTGGCGAGAAGATATTTTCGTCTAGTGACTACACGTTGAAGAGAGTTTTTTGTCATACATCATGTTTGTCCTGGTTGTGGATTCTATATTGGTGTTGTAACTAGCAAACTAATATAGAATTATACTTGTTCTGAGTGTGATGTAAATTTCAACATTGAAAAGAATGTTGGTGATGGCAATGTATTTATGTACTTGCCACTAACAGAACAAATTAAAGACATCTTATAAATCATGAAATTGAATTTCAACATGCCAACAGTAATCCGAGTATTATAAGCTCCATAATGGATGGGAAAATGTACAAGCAAGCTATGAAAGGTACAGAGCAAGCTATTTCTTTATCATTCAGTTGTGATGGTGTCCCTGTTTTTAAGGCATCAAACTATTCACTTTGGCCAGTTTTGTGTACCATTAATGAACTTCAGCCCCGCATACAGCAAAAGAAAGTTTTGGTGGCAAGTATTTGGTTTGGTCTGAAGAAACCAGAAATGGCTCAATATTTGCAACCATTTGTTAAGGAGTGTAAGATGTTGAATAGTTCTGGAATAACATACGAATCTGAGGGTGTACTAATTAACCGCAGAGTTAAAGTTTTGATCAGCGTTTGTGACTCCGTAGCAAGACCACTTCTCAGAAATTCATCCCAATTCAATGGAAAGTATGGGTGCGGATTTTGTTTACACCCTGGGCAAACGGTACAGAAGGGTCGTGGATTTGTACGTGTTTACCCTGATGATGACACCAAGTATCCTTTACGAAATGTTGCCGATACGTTATTGCACATGGAAACCGCAGAAGAGAGTGGTAAACCATTTATGGGAATGAAAGGCCTGTCAATTCTTTCAGTAATTCCCCAGTTTGACATAGTTGAAGGGCTCATACCCGACGTGATGCATTGCGCATTTTTGGGGGTGGCCCGCCAATTCATGTCTATTTGGTTCGACTCAGCTAATCATGGTAATGATTATTATATAGGTCTACAATCGCATGAAGTAACTAATCAATTGCTCCAAATTAAGCCACCCTTAAATATTTCAAGGATTCCTCGTTCAGTTGACGAGCGAAAACATTGGAAAGCCCACGAGTGGTACTGTTGGATATTTCTTTATAGTGTTCCAGTACTGAAGAACATCTTGCCCAATCGGTTTTTGTCTCATTGGGCATTATTAGTTGAAGGACTATTCTTGCTCTGCAAAGAAGATATTCTGAAAAGTGAAGTTGCTCTTGCTTCTGACCGACTTTCAAAATTTGTAAAAAACGTACCAACTTTATATAACATTGAGAATGTATCTTTCAATGTACATCTCCTCTCTCACCTGCCAAAGAGTGTTATTAACTGGGGTCCCCTGTGGGCTCACTCCGCTTTCGTCTACGAGAACTTCAACGCAGAATTGTTGGATTTCATACGGAGTTCCAATGGGGTATCCAAGCAGATTTGTGAGAGATTTCAATTGAAATGCTCGATTCCCTGCATGGCTAAGAAATGTCTACCGTACATGGATGATGAAGAGAAAGAATTCTTTCAGCATTTGGTCAGCGGGGAGAAAAAGCGTGTAAACGCTGCATTTCAAATAGAAGATGTCACAATCATCGGGAATGCATTTGATGTAAAGCCAATTGGAATGCAGTACTTCTTGGCTCTGCAGAGAATTTCGGTTGAAATTGCTTCACCCTCGACAGTTGTAAGTTTCTACACACGTATAATTATAAATGAAGAGATGATCCATAGCGGAAGTTATCGCCGAGTGAAAAAGCGCAATAGTTACACAGTTCAATTGGACAACGACTCTTCAAATGAAATCTTTGCCATTGTAATTTTTGTTGTACACAATAACATTTGCTACGCTGTCGGACACAATTTTCAGTCACGTCCACAGCGGTGTGTACAAGATCTGCAGTTACGTCACATAAGAAGTGTATGTCAAGACCGTGACCTATCTGCTGTCAGTGTTACAAGAATCTGGCGAAAAGTATTGTTCTTCAACGTAAAGTCTGCAGATGGAGTGGATAACTACTACAGTGTAATTCAGCCCAACAGATCAGAAGTTACCAAATAGTTGCGGTTGAGAAGAAGAGAACGAACTCTGTGTCTTACAAAAAGAAAAATCTTCCCTAAAATGCATTTAATGTTGAATAATGTTTTATGAAAGTAATCATATTTGACGTGTAAATACACGTATTAACAGTAATTTAAAGATTCAGCATTTTGACTGGGATGATATCTATTGTATAGAGTATGTGAAATATATCAGTTAATGTATGTGAAATATGTTTTTATTCTGTTCTACCGATATATTCCACTGATATGTGAAATACATTCTTTATGTGTTTAGTAAAATTATGTTTTTTCCTTGAAATGCGTTTCAATTTGTTCTATATTATATGAAAATAATAATATTTGACGTGTAAATACACGTATTAACAGTTTTTTCATGATTCAGCATTTTAACTTGGATGATATCTGAAATATATTGTAGAGAGTATGTGAAATATATCAGCTCATGTATGTGAAATATGTTTTTATTCTTTTGTACCGATATATTCCACTGATATGTGAAATACATTCTTTATGTGTTTAGGAAAATTAAGTTTTTTCCTTGAAATGCGTTTCATTTTGTTCTATATTATATGAAAATAATCATATTTGACGTGTAAATACACGTATTAACAGTTTTTTCATGATTCAGCATTTTGACTTGGATGATATCTGAATTATATTGTATAAAGTATGTGAAATATATCAGTAAATATATGTGAAATATGTATTTATTCTTTTGTACCGATATATTCCACTGATATGTGAAATACATTCTTTATGTGTCTAGTAAAATTAAGTTTTTTCCTTGAAATGCGTTTAATTTTGATAATGATGGAAAATTTAGTGAATCTCTCACTTAGGGATGGTGTTTTGGAGGTAACCTGCGAAATAAAAACGCGCACCCCGACTGGGAATCGAACCCAGATCCTTCGGGTTACCGGCCCTATGCTTTAACCATTAAGCTATCGGGACGCATTCTTAATCAGCAGGTTGGGTTGCCATACAACTCTTGCGAGTCCGAGTATCTGACCTATACACGAAGACTGAAGCACTTCGACTTCATTTGACAACGTGAATACATCTCTCTCGAATGGCTATGCTCAAACTTCTGAGCTACGAGTGGATTGTTTGATAATGATGGAAAATTTAGTGAATCTCTCACTTAGGGATGGTGTTTTGGAGGTAACCTGCGAAATAAAAACGCGCACCCCGACTAATTTAATTTCGCGTTTAATTTTGTTCTATATTATATGAAAATAATCATATTTGACGTGTAAATACACGTTTTAACAGTTTTTTCATGATTCAGCATTTTGACTTGGATGATATCTGAAATATATTGTAGAGAGTATGTGAAATATATCAGTTAATGTATGTGAAATATGTTTGTATTCTGTTCTACCGATATATTCCACTGATATGTGAAATACATTCTTTTTGTGTCTAGTAAAATTAAGTTTTTTCCTTGAAATGCGTTTCATTTTGTTCTATATTATATGAAAATAATCATATTTGACGTGTAAATACACGTATTAACAGTTTTTTCATGATTCAGCATTTTGACTTGGATGATATCTGAATTATATTGTATAAAGTATGTGAAATATATTAGTTAATGTATGTGAAATATGTTTTTATTCTGTTCTACCGATATATTCCACTGATATGTGAAATACATTCTTTATGTGTTTAGGAAAATTAAGTTTTTTCCTTGAAATGCGTTTAATTTTGTTCTATATTATATGAAAATAATCATATTTGACGTGTAAATACACGTTTTAACAGTTTTTTCATGATTCAGCATTTTGACTGCGATGATATCTGAAATATATCGTATAAAGTATGTGAAATATATCAGTTAATGTATGTGAAATATGTTTTTATTCTGTTCTACCGATATATTCCACTGATATGTGAAATACATTCCTTATGTGTCTAGTAAAATTAAGTTTTTTCCTTGAAATGCGTTTCATTTTGTTCTATATTATATGAAAATAATCATATTTGACGTGTAAATACACGTATTAACAGTTTTTTCATGATTCAGCATTTTGACTTGGATGATATCTGAAATATATTGTAGAGAGTATGTGAAATATATCAGCTCATGTATATTAAATATGTTTTTATTCTTTTGTACCGATATATTCCACTGATATGTGAAATACATTCTTTATGTGTCTAGTAAAATTAAGTTTTTTCTTTGAAATGCGTTTCATTTTGTTCTATATTATATGAAAATAATCATATTTGACGTGTAAATACACGTATTAACAGTTTTTTCATGATTCAGCATTTTGACTTGGATGATATCTGAATTATATTGTATAAAGTATGTGAAATATATTAGTTAATGTATGTGAAATATGTTTTTATTCTGTTCTACCGATATATTCCACTGATATGTGAAATACATTCTTTATGTGTTTAGGAAAATTAAGTTTTTTCCTTGAAATGCGTTTAATTTTGTTCTATATAATATGAAAATAATCATATTTGACGTGTAAATACACGTTTGAACAGTTTTTTCATGATTCAGCATTTTGACTGCGATGATATCTGAAATATATCGTATAAAGTATGTGAAATATATCAGTTAATGTATGTGAAATATGTTTTTATTCTGTTCTACCGATATATTCCACTGATATGTGAAATACATTCCTTATGTGTCTAGTAAAATTAAGTTTTTTCCTTGAAATGCGTTTCATTTTGTTCTATATTATATGAAAATAATCATATTTGACGTGTAAATACACGTATTAACAGTTTTTTCATGATTCAGCATTTTGACTTGGATGATATCTGAAATATATTGTAGAGAGTATGTGAAATATATCAGCTCATGTATATTAAATATGTTTTTATTCTTTTGTACCGATATATTCCACTGATATGTGAAATACATTCTTTATGTGTTTAGTAAAATTAAGTTTTTTCCTTGAAATGCGTTTCATTTTGTTCTATATTATATGAAAATAATCATATTTGACGTGTAAATACACGTATTAACAGTTTTTTCATGATTCAGCATTTTGACTTGGATGATATCTGAAATATATTGTAGAGAGTATGTGAAATATATAAGCTCATGTATGTGAAATATGTTTTTATTCTTTTGTACCGATATATTCCACTGATATGTGAAATACGTTCTTTATATGCCTCAGCATGTTTAGTTTTTCCCTTGAAATGCATTTAATTTTGATCTATATTAAATGAAAATAATCATATTTGACTTATTAGAAAGTATTTTAGACGATAATTCACAATTCGGAATTATGCGTGAGATGATATGTGAAATATATTTTGAAGAGTTTTGGAAATATATGTGTACATATATGTTATTATATGATTCAGTTCTGCAATTCCTATATATTCCATATATATGTAAAATATATGCTAAAAGTGTGTCACATTTTTCTTTTTTTTCTTAAAATTCTATCAATTTTCAATACAAATTAAACATATGAATGATTTTATGACTTACAGAAAGTAAATAATGAAATTATTACAAGTTTCCGAAAATCAAAGACATCATATTTCAAATATATTTCAATATACATGTCACATAAGGAAGTTTTTACATATATCTCGCACACTTTTTAATTTTTTGCCATATATTATAAATATATGAAAGATATATATGTTCTGGTGTGGGATAGAACACAAATATTACTCAAATATAAAATTATAGCACACCGTATGAAAACATTGATGATTATTTTCTAATTATTTTTTTAATGTTATTCTCTTCATCTCGAATATGATGGATGGCACACTCTCTGAAAACATCACCGATTATTTCCTAAAATATATTATTCATGTTATTATCTTTGTTTCAAATAAAAAATTATAGTACACGATTTGAAAACATTACTGATTATCCTCTCTAAAATATTTTAATACTATTCTATTACTCAAGTGAGAAATCTGCAAAACTCCAATGAAAAACAAATCATCTTCACATATTTTGAGCCACCTCGCTATATCTCCGAGCTAATTAAGAATTCATAAATAATTTAACACCTGAGCCCACTTGAACAATCATATCAAGTTTTTTCTATGTTGAGAGTGAGTACTGAGATTATTCCATATCTCAACAAGATAAATAAGAAATAAACCACTCTTCAACTCAAATCCAAATTTTTACCTCTTCGTTGATATGAGGATACTCATCAATTCGCCACCTGAGCCAACTTGCAGGGTCTCAACAAGATGAGAGATTAGATTAGATTATTAGGGTTTAACGGCGCGTCAACGACGAGGTTATATTGCGCACATTAATTTTTATATTTTAACTTTGTTGAAAATAAGTGGAGGGCATGGGGATGGGGTCGACCTAACTAGCCCGATCCGGGGGAGTCCAGCACTGGTGTGAAGGCCAGGCCGGAATGGGGACGGACCGGGGTAGGGGGGGGAGGCTTCGGGCCGGTGGGACTCGATTTCAGGGGGATCACCATCTCGAGGGGGAAGGCCGGCCCGAGGGGACCGCAAATTCAAGGGAGGGCATGGGACTAGGCCGACCCTGGACTGCACTTGGTTGGGACTAACTCGCTATGCGAGCCGGTCCCTTAAGCCCCACCACCGCGTCAAGGTGGCAGTCCATTGGTGGGGCAAGATGAGAGACCTTTACACAAGACCAAACTTGATTCACTCTCGAAATAATGATTCTCTAATTTTTAGAAGAAAGTACGTTGACATATGAGAAGTTTCAAATGTGATAATTTGAGACATGGAAATGCTTATGAATAAACATTGAGTTTGTGATGCAGTCAAGTCATTGTGTGGGGTTGATTCGAGAGGTTTGTTTTCACATAAAGATAACGTTTAGAAATAAAATAGTATAATTTTAATAAAATTACAACAAACCCTATGAAAACATTTTCGATTATTCATGAAATATTTTAAAGTTATTTTATTTATCAAGTGAAAAAAATATTTTTAATCAATCTGCTATCTAAGCTAACTTGCTGAGGTCTCGACGAGATGATTCTGCGTGGGTGTGACATCATCGCACCTGTGCAATGGGTTAATAAGAATCACTCGTAAGAGGTATGAATTTATGATGATTTCGAAAATACGACTTCTGATTCGCTATCACAGAGAAGAAAATCATCAGTGAGAAATCTGCATTCAAAGTGAGTAGAATAATAATTATTATGTCTCTTAGTAAAGTTCCTTCATTATTATGGTTTAGTATAGGTAACTTATTGAACAATATTGTCAAAAGCGATAATTCAATTTAAAAAAAACATGAGTTTATAATTCTAAAAAAAGTGTATAATTCGAGCTATAGTCGTGTCAGTGGATTTGTGTATGAGGTAGAATTTGTATGCAGTGGTGATATATTTCGAATGAGTTTAGAGGACATAGTGAATGAACTAATGTTAAATAAGTGTAACATATCCTGTATAAATAGTAATGCCGAAGTTATCGATGATATAGCGTTCATCAACAACTCTTTTTCTTGGTAGATGTGTCGCAGCGAACCGAAAGCTCTGAATGCAGAGGATGGCCCAGGACAACAAGAACTAATACAACATGATAATGATTGGGGTTGGGAGGATGAAGATGATGTAGGAGAGAAGAAGAAGAAGACGTGTGTAGAAGAACGTAGTTTTGTGTTCGACGAACAATGTATCTGCGTTGATTGTGCGGGCACCGTTGGACTATTTGAGGACACAGAGCCACAAGACCTAGTGATGGAGGCTCATTTAGACTGTTTAGACATAGATAGTGTGTATCACTACCTTCTAGATACTCGAAATTATTGTAGAAGGTGTGAGACACCTATGTTTGTGGTCAGAAATTCAGAAAGTTGTTGTCTCTATCAGGGATGAGCATTCTATTACATGGCTCGTTCCCCCCCCCCCCCCCCCCCCCCCCCCGCGATCGAGACAACAACGGTCCGAGTTCCTGCAAGAATACAACACCAAATGAGAGTCGATCATTATGTCTTGAATTTTCTACATTTTTAAACATTTTATATGTCAACGTACTTTCTTCGAAATTGCTCTTTTTCTATCAAAATCATTATTTCGAGAGTGAATCAAGTTCAATCATATTTCTCTAAACATTGATAACCTTTTTAAATATTACATTCATGATAGTTTATATAATTTATATCTCAACATTTTGTTGAAGAGATGAAGAAAGAGTGAATATTTGGTTAACAATATTGCGTTACGTTTATGATGCATATTTGTTTTTTATTAGTGTAAAGTTTACTGTTCTTGGCAGCTCGTAGGATTTCTTTAAACGTCAGGTCTTGATTTGAGAATATTTAGGTGTTAGGAATAAAATCATCTTGACTGTTATTTTTGCAGTTCTTTTATGCATAGATTAGTTCTAACAGATGTGTTCTAACTTATCTGATGAAAGATAAGTCTTCACTAAACTAACTCTTCCAAGTGAAAATTTATAGCATTTTGGTTGGATAGTCACGTGATATACAACTACCTATCAAATACTTCAATAGTGAACCGTTTATAGAAAAAGTGGGGATGTCTGCTGTGATCTTTTGGGATCTTATGAACATACCAAGTTTTTAATAGAGATTTCAAATCTGAAAATAGTTTTCAAGCGATTTTTTTATTGTTTTTCGAACTTGGTTTTTATTTATAAGCATTTCCAAACGACCCATATTCATGAGTACGATTACTTGTAACCTTCCTCTTCCCTCTCCAAATCTCACGCAAATTTTGATGAAATATTATCTATTAATTTCAGTTTCTAATTCCTTTTAAGCGTTTTGGAAACATTAATATAAAGAAAAAAACAATGAAATCGATACGTTTATGGGTTCCAACGCAATAATACACAATAATATCATCTTAACACAATTTTATAAATGGGGACCTAAGCTTTTGGGGAGGCACTACAATTTTATAAATGAAGACGAAAGTATTCGACACTCAGTAATGTTTCAAGCCTTCAGCGCAACTCTGATGCAAGTGTTAATATCAGGATGTGTCAGATGTCAACAAGCGAACAGAATGCAGGTGCAATGACATCACGTGAAAGCGCACTCATTCAATATGATGAGAGTAGATTTTGATCCGATGATCGAAGATTGATAGGAAGATAATTTATACCATTTTAATACAATTTGTGTGTGAAGAATATTTGAAAATATTCAATCAACAATCAATTTGTCTAGATATTCGCAAGAGGTAGAACGCAAATATAACTCAAATATAAAATTATAGCACACCGTATGAAAACATTAATGGTTATTTCCTAAAAAAAAAAAAAAAAAAAAAAAAATTTATGACATTCTTTTTGTCTTGAATATAAAATGATGGTGCACTCCTTGAAAACATTACCGATTATTTCCTAAAACACATTATTAATGTTTTTCTCCTTGTCTCAAATATTAAATTAGAGTACACGTTTTGAAAACATTACTGATTATCCTCTCTAAAATATTTTTTTTTTTATTTATTTATGTATTTGTACAATATATCCAACAGAGTTAAACTCCACAAGTGGACATAACATATAAAATAACAACAAATTATGAAAAACTAACAGAGAAAAGCAATTGATACAATAAGTTAAAAATTAAAACAGGAAAAATTTAAATAATCACCACAAACTAAATTATACTAATCTAATGCTAATCTATGAACCTAATCTAAACTGGGGCTAAATCAAATACAAATTTATTAAAAGTGGACCTAATGTTTTCAATAGAATTGTTAAAAATATCTAATGTGTTATCAAGTTGGAAGTTAAAATTATCAAAAGTATACATCATTCTATTAACACAAGAATGTTTCAAAATATTTATCCTACTTTTATGAGTTTTAAATGATGATTTGTGGCGAGTGGGGCGGGAAGTAACTGAAAAATTGATTTTAGACAGAAGTTGAGGACAGTCGATTGAGTTATTAATTAATTTATGAAGAAATAAAATGTCAGTTAGTTGTCTCCGTTGTGAAAGTGTGTGCAATTTAGCTGACCGGCATAAATCATGATAATCTCTCCTGTGGTATTGTATTTTATTTTTATAACAAATCCATTTTATGAAACGCTGCTGAACCTTTTCAAGAAGAGCAATCTTGGTAACTTGATGTGGATTCCATATTATCGACGCATAATCTAAATATGGTCGTACTGTTGTTAAAAATAGCATTCTGTTCGTCGGAATCTAGTGGAGCGGTCGCTCCACGCCAGCCAAGTCGTACGGCGCGCGCACACTCTCATATAAAGGCTGGAGCAAACCCACTTTTACTGTAAGCATCAAAGTGGCATTTTCGGCCTACTGGATCTTAAAATTGAGAAATCTCACATTGTTGCGAAATATCTTAATTTCGAGCTATGGCCCACCCTACAACATATACCAAATTTGGGAACAATAGGTTACGCCCTTTGCGCGCTAGAGGGCCGTGAAAACAGTGTTTTAGGGCGGTTTTCATAATAATAATCATAGTAGTAGTAGTCTCCTGGAATTCAAATCCGGTAAACAGGCCACAGCCTAAACGGCTGAACCGATTGATCTCACATTTTTACCACGTGTGCACTTTTGGCGTCTGATTTAACCTTGTCCCCATGAATTTTTTGTGCCGCCATTTTGAAACCGGAAGTGACGTCATATCTCGTCAACGGTTGGACCGATCGGAACGAAATTTGCGCCAATCGTTTCAGACGGTCATCTATATGGATTATCAATATCAAAAGACTAAACATTATTTTAAATAAACCGGAAATGACGTCATGAAATTTAATATACATCGATTTGCATTTCAGCAACAACTGTTGATCCGATTGTCTTGATATTTATGTAACGTTTGTACTTTTGATATTTCATTTGACTTGTTATAAAACCAACCGGAAGCCGCCATTTTGAAACCGGAAGTGACATCATGTCTCAAAAACGGCTAAACAGATTAGAACAAAACCAGCGCTAAACGATTTAGACGGTCAACTTTATGTAATCAGTAATATTTGATGATTCAAATATCGAAACCGGAAATGACGTCACACATTTTATGACCTATACCGGAAATGACGTCATAAATATGCTAAATGACGCTAAATTCACCACTTTATACTTTAAAATAGATATAAGTAAACGTACTTTGTAAATAATTATAAATTCAAGGTTGCAGTGTTCTCGGCGGCCATTTTTAAAACCGGAAGTGACGTCATATATCGTAAACGGTTGTACCGATTGCAACCTAAGTTTGGAAATGTGTTGGACTAATAATTATGAATTCAAGACGACATTATTTTCGGCCGCCATTGTTAAAACCGGAAGTGACGTCAAATATCGAAAATGGCTGTACCGATTGCAATCAAATTTTGGAAATGTGTTGTACTAATAATTATGAATTCAAGACGACATTATTTTCGGCCGCCATTGATAAAACCGGAAGTGACGTCATATATCAAAAACGGCTGTACCGATTGCAACCAAATTTTGGAAATGTGTAGGAGTAATAATTATGAATTCAAGACGACATTATTTTCGGCCGCCATTGCTAAAACCGGAAGTGACGTCATATATCGAAAACGGCTGGACCGATTGTAACGAAACTTAAAGCTATTCTTCTTGGATAATTATTTTAATCTTATATACCAAACGCAACTTTTCTAAGTATCCAAATCGGCATAGGCGTATTTTTTTAAAGAAATAAGTTCTTGCACGGACACAAGCTGTGCTACAAGCTGTATGAATAAACTAACAAAAGAAGTGATATCCCAGAAAAAAACACTCCGTGTAAAAAAGGTAGCCAAGTCTCTTTACTTTAAAAAAATTCAACACCGAAAAGGAGTGATATCAAAAAAGGAGCCAAGTCAATGACATTTCCAAATATTTAATCGTATCTTTGAAATAAAAGTATAAACACCGAGAAATACTTTACAAAAGGACTTGGCGCATCGTTTTTTTAAAGACATTTTTCTATTCATAAGCATGTGCCATTTATATACAACCGTCATTTTGAATGTTTAGAATAATAGGGAAACATCTTTCAATTAGGTACATATTATACATACCTTCTGTAAAATATTTTCTATATGATTATATACGCTATGAAACTTGTTGTCTATGCTTTCTATAAATATACACAATAGTTATCTTCGTAATATTGTTTCGTGGTGAATATAATTAAGTCTTATGCGTTATACCTTCTCATCATGTAACAATTTCTATTAATACACATTTTATAAAAATACATTTCACAAAGAAGACAGTCATATTGAATTTCTATTAAAAAATTTAACTTTATACACTTGACACTTCAAAAATATATAATTGTGTTCCATTAGTTAGTAATTATTTGACAACGTTTCATGATTTCCTTCAGTCAAGATCAAATTATGAAAAGATACCAGTCTAATATCGCCCTATTAACAGTACTGCAAGAATATGTATGAGCCCACTTCCAATTGATATGAAGGGATGTGTGTTGTGAAAAATATCCGACCGAACCGGGGCACGAACTTGGGACCTCTCACTTGCCGGGCGAGAGCTCTACCAACTGAGCTACCCGATCGGACGGGCGGACATTAGACACAACACACTGATGAGGATCCTGACTCCTGACTCCATGGAAGTTTTCCAAAGAAACCTACATTCTCACCACTTCCAATTGTTATGTAATTCTTTCACCCTTATATTACTTATATATTACAGCATAAAATCATGCTTCTATCGCCATTGACAAAACTATAAAATAGTCATTACTAAAAGTAGCTTGATTCATAGATTCTGGCTCTAATAGAAAGAGGAAAATGTACCTACTTGTAAATTTCTTTCCACTTTTAGGATAGAATGATGTCTTTAAAAAAACGATGCGCCAAGTCCTTTTGTAAAGTATTTCTCGGTGTTTATACTTTTATTTCAAAGATACGATTAAATATTTGGAAATGTCATTGACTTGGCTCCTTTTTTGATATCACTCCTTTTCGGTGTTGATTTTTTTTAAAGTAAAGAGACTTGGCTGCCTTTTTTACACGGAGTGTTTTTTTTCTGGGTTGAGAAATACTTGAAACAAGTACGTCTCAGAAATCCAAGCATTTGAAAAGCTTTAGTAGCTGTGGCATTAATATGGCTTTTGAAAGATAAATCCGAGCTCAGCATGACACCTATATCCTTAATTTTCTGAACTCGCTCAAGAATGTTACCGTTCAGCATGTAATTAAAGTTAAAATTTGATGCTTTAAGAGTGAAAGTGATTGCGTTACATTTGCTGAAGTTAAGTTGCAGTTGCCAAAGATTACACCAACAGGAGAGAGCCGTCAGATCATCTTGTAACTTTTGACAATCCTGGACAGAGGATATTGGTTGGTATAACTTGAGGTCATCCGCATATAACATGCACTCTGAATTTGATATTATGTCCGGGATGTCATTAACAAATAATACGAAAAGTAGGGGTCCCAGCACCGACCCCTGGGGCACACCTGAGGTCACACCGACAGGATTCGATTTGTCTCCATTCACAATCACTACTTGCCTCCTATCTGTCAAGTAGCTTGTAAGAAGTTTGTGCAATTGGCCTAAAATTCCAAACGAAGTTAATTTATGCAATAGCAAAACATGGTTAACACTGTCGAAAGCTTAAGAGAAGTCGGTGTATATAGCATCTACTTGCTTCAAATTGTTTAAATGACGTGCAAGATCGTCCACATAAATGCCAAGATTAGTAACAGTTGACCTCTTATTGAGGAATCCATGTTGATACATAGTTATGTATTGCTGGCAATGGTCATAAATGCGCCGATGCAGTAAACTTTCAAAAACTTTAGAAACGACAGGTAACAATGATATTGGTCTAGAGTTTTTAACATCAAATCGACTGCCTTTCTTCAATATGGGAGTGACATGCGCCACTTTCCATCGGTCAGGAAAAACTCCTTTAGACAAGCAACAGTTAAAGAGAAGAGCCAGAGCAAACGAGAGAGGTCTGGCGCATCTCTTGACAAACGACACGGGGAGTTCATCAGGTCCAGTAGCCTTCCCATTCTTCAATGTCTTCAGCTGTTGAAATACTTCTGTCTCGGAGAAAGCAAGTGTAGACAATGTATCGCTGACGTTAAGAGTGTTTTCCTGAAGAACGGGAGGAAGCGGAGACTTGGTGAAAACTGACTCGAAGTATGTTGAGAACAAGCTGCATGCTGAGACATCATTGGTGGATTTAATACCATCAAGTGTTACTTCAGTTGGGATGCGGTTTCTCTGTGATTTCTCATGAACAAATCGCTACATACTCTTCGGATTATACCTAATCTTGCTCTCAATGTCAGTAAGATGCACATTCCATTTAACACCTTTCAGCCTTATAAATGTTGTTCTCTTAACAGAAAAGTCTGCATAATCATTGGGCAATCTCGATCGCTTCCACTTCCCATGAGCTTTATTCTTATCGCGTAGAGAACTGATTAATTCCTTGTCATACCAGGATGGAAACTTGGCTGGCTTGATCGATATCTTCGGGACTAACTCCTCAATTACTTCAGAAACAGCTGAGTAGAAGTTATCACAGCAATCATTAACCTCGGTGTTGGATAGCAATGTGTTCCAAGGCACAGTCATTAAAGCCCCGTAAACCCGATTCATGTTCGCGCGCTTCCAGTTGTATATTGTCCTGGCAGGTGGATTGCGGTACGCTAGTTGACAGGGAAAATGCAAAATGCATGATAAAGGCGAATGGTCAGAGGCAACCGCGGGAGAATCACATGCAATGACTTCAATTGTAAAGTCTGGACTATTGGAGAAGACGAGATCCAGTTGGTGGTTGTTACAAGTTGGGATGTCGGAATACTGATGAAGATTGTATTCACTGACAAGGTGAATAAAATCGGTCACAGCTTCTGCATTGGTGTTTGCTCGTACGTCCGGATCCAGGAAAACACCATTTGGTGAGGGAGACCAATGGAGTTGAGGAAGATTGAAATCGCCGCATAGCACCACGTGATCATTCTTCGTCGCTGCATTCTCTACCAGCGTAAGAGACTCACGCAGAGCCTCAATATCAGAGCTGGTGACTGGCGACGGCGGCAGATAAACACATCCCAGGAATGTTGAGCTAGATTCACTCACCTTGAGTTGGCACCAAATGATTTCTATTGAGGCTGAGTCCAAATCATATCGACGGATTGAATTGAATTTGTTTGAAACAGCAATGAGAACCCCTCCACCCCGTTTTAGCTGTTGCTGGTTTTGTGGTCTGTCAGCTCGATAGACTTCATACTGATCATTAAAAAGCTCTGCAGTGTTGATCGATGCGTGAAGCCAAGTTTCAGTCATACAAACCAAGTCAAATTCTTTATTGTCAGCAAAGTAAATATTGACTTCGTCAAGTTTGTTCGCAATGCTTCTTACATTCATGTAGTACATACTGGCTGAACTGGGTCCTGGGTTCAAAGCAACATCTCCAGCCATAACAATAAGAAATGTATCACTATTCTATCACTTAAGTGACAAATCTACAAAACTTCCATAAAAAACAAATCATCTTCACATATTTTGAACCACCTCGCTATAACTCTGAGCTAATTAAGAATTCATAAATAATTCAATGCTCAAGAGAATTATATAATGTAGTTTTTACTTCTATGAGAATCTTTTGAGAAACAAGAATGAAATATTTTCATTATATTCTTTTCTCAAATATTCTTCAAGAGAAATAACAGCTCCACAATATTATTCAAGATCGAGCATAATCTTATTTCACAATATCAAGTGCAATGAGAGCTGTAGAGATCGAACCCAGAACCTCAAGAGGTGTGCACTCAGAGCGTTACTCTCTGAGCCAACTTGCACCACTTCAACATAGATGATTCTTAAAATTCGTACAAAAAGAAGAGCATTTTAGTAGTTTCCCTGCTATATGAGTAACCTATGTTGAAAATGGTACATTCATTCGTAGAATTATAAAATTTAGTTTTTACTTCTATGAAAATCTTATAGAAACAAAAATGTATTATATTCAGTATTATTCTTTTCGTAAATCCCAATCTTATCACTACTATATCTAGAATAAAAATGGTTTCTCATTATACCTATCCGATGATTTTAGTTGCAGAAATTGAAAGGTTTCTTATAAATGATTTGCTTAATTAAATTAGAAAATTACAGAAAGAAGAAAGATGTTGGTGTTACAGCGAAGGAATTACAAGTTGAAATTTCGAAGAAAATTTTGAAATTTTTGGTGTTCATTACATATAGTGATATGCAATATAAAGACATTGACCCCAGAGCACATGATCATCAGTGGTCCTAATGAAATAATACATGACATCATCGCTATTATTACACCTAAATTCTATGAAATTGTTGAATTAGCAATATTTCTCCCCACCATACATCATTACTGATGAATCAATTGACTGACGAAATTTCAAATCTCTAGTCACTTCGCTCAAGAATCATCGAGTACCACACATCAGAAGAACTTCCCTCTACCAATCTTCATCCCGTGAGCGAGTTGATTACAGAATAATGGTGAGTGTAAATTACTTAATATTCTTATTATTAAATGAAATAAATTACTTATTATTCCAGCAACATAATTTTTACAAAGTTTAATTTAAGAAATTACTTATTATTCCAGCAACATTATTAATATAAAGTATCACATTCTATTTTAAATAGAAAACATGTGGTAAATTGATTCACATACTTCAGATATATTTATGATATTGATTTATTTTAAGTTAATCATGTGCTTGCTACACATTAAGGTTTATGAAGATATTAGCATAAGATCAATTCGACTTCAGACATTTCATAAACGTTGATATCTATATTCGAACTGCAAATATTATATTATTTCTAGTGATTAGACGAGTGCTTTAGATATCTAGCACCCTCAAACACTGTTCTTTTCTTCTGTTCTAGTCTTTTGTCGACCTCTTTAACGCTCAAGGAGAGCCTACCATGGGGATGAAGCGGGCTGAAGATCTGGCATGGGGGGAGTGGTATTTGTTGGTGTCAGCTGAGAAAGTTGAGTCTAGATATGGACTTGCCCTGAAATGCGTTCTACGAGCGCCTACGGACATGCGACAAGATGATTTCAAATTATATTTGCCCTCGAGATTTGCCTACGTATTATCTGATAGTGATATCGCGAGCATTAATGATGGTCGCTCCTTTGAGATCAAATTTTGTGGAAAGGACGCAAACAACAGACATATGTACATCATGCGTAGAATCGAGGCCGACATCGTTAAAACGGATTAGATTTAAGAATTTTAAGACAAGATTTCCTAAAGAAAATATCGTTATATGCTCAATATTTTAATCGCAGTGGTTTTGAAACACTTATTACTCTACGAATAATTAAAAACAGATAAATTTTTGCAGAAAGTACGCGGATAACAGACATATGTTTGAAATATTTGAAATATATCTGAAATATTATGTAAAGTGTAATATTTTGTTATTCTCTGAATAAGTGCATAAATAAAGTTGAGTCTAGATTTGGACTGACCTTACAATGCGTTCTACGAGCACATACGGTCATGCGACAAGATGATTTCAAAATATAATTGACACAGAGATTCGCCTACGTATTATCAGATGAAGATATCGCGAGCAATAATGATGGTCGCTCCTTTGAGATCAAATTTTGTGGAAAGAACGCAAACAACAGGCATGTGTTTGAAATATTTGAAATATATTTAAAATATTATGTAAAGTAAAATATTTTTTAATTCTCTGAATAAGTACATAAATAGTGACTTGTTTACTGGTAAAGAAAGCGACTGCTGTGATCTCTAGGAAACTCTTATGAAAATGCCAGGTTGAGAATTATAGCTTTAAAATGTATGTTAATCAATCATACACAATCACTTGACTCCTTCATGAACTCGGCATTTTATTCATAGGCATCTCCAAATGACCCATGATCATGAGTAAAATTTATTGTATCCTTCTTCTGCCTCTCTCCTTATCACTTTTAAAATCAATTAAATACAATAATTCTAGACTGATATTTCTTATAAATATGAGAAAATTCATTCTAATATTCTAAAATTCTATTGCATTATTTAAAAATATTTAAAGATTTAATATTTAATATTTAAATTCTTCAAAATTTTTTGATTTCTGTATAGAATGTAGAATCGAAAACATTAATAGGTTTAATAATCTCTTTGGCATATAAAAAGAGCAACAATATAATATAATATCCAACAAAATGATTGATCGCAATATTGTTTTAAAAATAGTCGAAATTTCATACCAAAATAGAGATGGAGGGTATAAGATAAAACTAATTGCGGTGTGTAATCAATAAGGAATTCAACTAGAAGGTGTTGACATCATAAGCACGCGGGTCTGCTGTCAATAACACGTGGTGATGACGTCAGAAACAGACTCACACTCTAAGCTACATCACACACACCAGCCACCTACCTCCACCTGCGCGAAAACCAACTAAAAAACACTACTGAAGTGTTCTTTGGGTGTGTGTCCTAGTTGGAATTAAATTTTCGGTTACACTTACGATGAGTGAGCATAAGAAAATAAAACTGGAAAGTGATAATAAGGAAGAAGAAGAACTTATTCTTAACATCAGTCCCCCAATTATACCAAACACGGAAATAAAAGTTAATAATTTGCTTCCAATGTCAATCGAGTCATTACGAAAGTCTGCTGTCGGCAATGAGGCCCTAGAAGCAATGTCATCAGAATATTCAGAAGCATTGATACGCACACAGCCGTGGGATCCGCCCACCCTCCTTGAAGCACTCTACATGACCGACATCAAGGTAGATTTGAGTCCTCAAACTGGGCCAGAAAATTCCCGTCTTCGTCCTGCAAATACAGAGAATACTACTTCTGCACCAATCCAGAACCCTCCTGCAACTCAACGAACTCATGCAGCCATTGCTACCTCGGCATCCCGTGCTTCACCGCCTCATACACCGCGTCGAGACGTAGATCATAATTGCCCATTGCCCTCTGAACTCCGTCCATCCAGGAGCTCCTCGGGCGTCCACGCTTCCTTCTGTACGGAGGCTTGTATTCCAACATCCTTCTTCCATTCTTTCAACATCTTTCATTCTCTTCCTGCATTCTCCTGACATGTCCATACCACACTAGTTGCCTCGTCTCGACTCTATCCACAATCGTGTTTACCGATCCCATTTCTTCTCTTATTTGCCCATTAGGTATATGCTCCAGTCTCGACACCCTGCATGATCTTCGAAGATGGTCCATTTCTAGGGCTTCCAACCGCTCCTTACTTCTCTGAGTCATCTGCCAAGCTTCAGCTCCATACGTTGCTATGGGCTCGACTATCGCTCTGTACAAAAGAAACTTCGTTTCCCGTGTCATTTGCTGAGACCAGAGTAAGGAATTCAAAGTCTGTATGGCAACCCGTCCATTAGTTATCTTTCTAGAAATGTCCTCCTCACACGTTCCTTTCTCCGTTATAAAGGTTCCTAAATATTTATATTTCTCACACCTTCTAATCACTGCACCCCCAATGACCATGTCGTCCCCCTGTTCACCGATTACAAGATATTCAGTCTTAGCCATGTTCATATTCAAACCCCATTTGGAATACTCCCCTGAGAGCTTCCTTTAACATAAACTCTATATCCTCTCGATCATTTGCTACAACGACCTGATCATCAGCAAAGAGCAGTGTGTATAAAGTTGTATCCCCTACCTCAATGCTATCCCAGAACATTTTCTACACCACAAATCCAAAGCCCTTCTGAGGTATATCTTAAATAAAGTCGGAGACATGCAACATCCCTGTTTCAATCCCTTCGAAACTCTGAAAGTATCTGAAACCATCTTCCCCACTTTCACTGCACATTCCGAGTTCTTATATATACTTTTAATGCAATCTATGTAATTTTTATCTACCCCACTTTCCTCCAATACTTGAAATAACTTAACCAGGGGCACACTATCATAGGCTTTCTCCAAACCCACAAAAACTAAATGAGTACTTCTACCTCTCTCCAATCTTTTCTCAAATTAACTGTCTCAAGGAGTAAATGTTATCCATGCATGATCTACCTGTACGGAAGCCCCTCTGTTCTTCTGAATCTTCTATACTAGCCTCCAGTCGCTTCTTAATAATTCTGCCGTACAACCTCCCTATTGAGTCTGAAACGCATATTCCGCGATAATTTGTACATATTTTTTTATTTCCTTTTTTATGTATAGAACTTAAATAACCTAAATTCCACTCCTTAGGAGCTTCGTCCCCTTCAATCAAACAACTGTTAAAAATCTTACACAATATCTCTAAAAGCATATCGGGTCCGCATTTCACAAGCTCTATAGGAATGTTTCCAGGCCCTGGGGCTTTACCATTCTTCATCTCTGCCACAGTCTTCTTTACTTCTCGTACTGTTATCCTCTCTATATTATGATTTCCATGCACAGTGGCTTGCTCTTCAGTCCATTGCAAAGCATATTCACCCCTTCTTTCAGTTAACAAATCTTCAAAATGATCTTTCCACTCCCTCATAGTTATAAGAGGGATCATACTGCGATTCTGAGTATTGGTTCTTACGCCTTTAATCACCTTCCATGCTTCCCGAATCTTCGTGCCTCCCAGACACCGACTCACCTGTTCGCACTTGTTCTCCCACATATCCTTCTTAAAGGCCCCCTGTCATTAAAATGCCATTCTAGATCATGTTTGAGGTAATGTAATCACATAAGAGCCACCGTTTGTACGAATACAGCGCCGAAAACCAGAATGCTATGCGATATTCCAATCGGAAGTTACAGCGCGCTCAATTCTTGAAAGTGGAGGGGGAACACGTCACCGCTACGGTAGGCGTGGTTTTTCTATAGTAGAGCTGCTAGAACCGTATAACGAAATAATTCGGGTTTTTGGTGAAAAAACGTAGATTTTGGATATGTTGTAGAGGAAAAAATACTCTTTGATTTGACAAGAGGATTCATTTCATATCTACCCCCGTTAG
>OW203761.1:66121003-66198444 GCA_934045905.1 Leuctra nigra | reverse complement strand
GGCATTTGACGTTTGAAAAAGAAAAAAACAAAGACATCTTACTGTATCCACTGCCTTCCTGATTGGTTTTGTTCAATGACAAAAGCTGTAAATACATCGTAGTGTCATGTAGTGTAAACACATTCAATTTAAGTGGTGTAGTGTGAAAGCAGCTTTATATTACTTTAAAATATGTTTTTTATCATTAAGATCTGAAATCTAAATGAGGTCTAGAATAACAAGATGACTTTTGAAAGGTGTCCTGGTAGGGGAAAAAGTAGGGGTTGAAATTTTTTGGGAGAATGGGAAATGCCGTGAGGGTATTTGCATTAGACATAGAAATTCACTAACAATATGAGCTAGAATTTGAGACATGTTTTCATTTGATATTGTCTGATAAATTTGATCAATATAATGTTCAAGCAACAATTCATTATTTGTGAATTAAGGGAAGTACAGAAGAAAATGTTTGTGGAAATAAAATATTTTCCCCGGGGGAGCACTGGCTCGGCCCCGGGGGTGGGGTTCTCCCCCCCCCCCCCCCCCCCCCCCCCTCAGTATGCCTGGATTCAGCATTGATTGTGCCGTTTAAAGACGCAAAACCTATCCGAACCAATTGTATACTTGTGGTGGTATATATGCTGCTGGTATATTCGCGGGGATGTTGGGGATTACAATAGCAGCTGCCGTCGTCGTAGTAGTAGTAGTTGTTGGTGTAGTGGTAGTTGGGGTAGTAGTTGGGGTATTAGTAGTTGGTGTTTCGGTTGTTGAAGCTGTGGTAGTTGGTGTAGTGGTAGTTGGGGTAGTAGTAGTTGGAGCTGGAGTAGTTAGGGGTTTGGACGTTGTTGTCGTGGTTGCTGAGATAGTTGCATTAAGTTGAGCAGCAGGAGCGGCAATGTCAGGTATAAGCGGTAAAAGGTCTGGAAGTAAATTTACCGGAAGGTTAGGGACTATGAAACCAAATAGATTAGTTACAGTTGTTGTAGTTGTCTTGGGTGCTATAGTCGGAGTAGATGTTGTTGAAGGTGTTGTAGGACTTGGATCCGGATGAGCGGCAGGAGCTCCAGTAAAAGAAGTGTTCGGTGATATAGATAGATCTGCGCTGGGAAGAATGCTGGATGGAATGGAAGAGGGAACAGAAGGGATGTTAGCGGGAAGAGAGGGGTTTGCTACGGGAAAGTTGGATGAAATGGAAGAGGGAACAGAAGGGATGTTAGCGAGAAGAGAGGGATTTGCTACTGGAAGATTGGATGAAATGGAAGAGGGAACAGAAGGGATGTTAGCGGGAAGAGAGGGGTTTGCTACGGGAAGGTTGGATGAAATGGAAGAGGGAACAGAAGGGATGTTAGCGGGAAGAGAGGGGTTTGCTACAGGAAGGTTGGATGAAATGGAAGAGGGAATAGAAGGTATGTTAGCGAGAAGAGAGGGATTTGCTACTGGAAGATTGGATGGAATAGAAGAGAGAATGTTGGATGGAATGGCAGCAGCAATATTTCCCAGCACATTCGCCGGTATGTCAGTCGGAATAATATCTGGAAGAGCAACCGGCAGACTTGCTGCTGAAGAAGTAGGAGGAGGCGTGGTGGGCGGAGAAGGGCAAGTAGGTACTGGAGGGCAAGATGGCACCAAGGGACAAGCAGGGGGCGAGGAAACGGCAGCTACTGGAGGACAGGTTGGAAGGACGGGGCATTCTTCGGCGAGCGGACAAACGGGGACGGCTGGGCAGCTGGGGGGTGGCGGACAAGTAGCAGGTGGCGGACAAGTCGCTACAGGTGGTAGTGAGGGACAGGTGACGTCAGGTGGGCAGGTTTTTTCTGGAGGACAGACAGAGGCGAATTCTTGTGAAGCAACTATTGGGGCGGCCGTTGGGCAAGTTGGTGTGGGTGGACAAGTGGAGGTCTGTTTGGTTGTTGCGCTGGGACAGGCAGGACAAGTAGGGGCTGGTTTAGTTGTCGTGGTGGGACAAGCAGGACAAGTAGGGGCTGGTTTAGTTGTCGTGGTGGGACATATCACAGCAGGAGGACACTTCGGCGTTGTCTTTGGCAACGCAGCTGGGCAAGTAACAACAGTTGCAGGTGGAGTGCGACAGGTGCCGTTGTGCTGCAGCACAAATCCTAAAAGAAATAACACGCGCCAGATTAGGTACTGGGTTTTGTGGAAACTTCCAGCCGTAAGTATTGACCCTTTCTCAAGGCTTCCAGTGAAGTCGAAATGAAAACAAAGTGAAAACTAATGGTCCGAAGAAGAGATATTTCAGAACATTCACTATCTTCCATCCAATCTCCTCGGAGATCTCTAACCCTTATCAGTGCGTTGTGTCATAATGTCCGTCCGTCCGACCGGGTAGCTCAGTTGGTAGAGTTTCACCGGATGCTTTTTACTTGGCAAATCCCCGCATACGATATTTGCTACCTGCGTGGTCGATGTTTCTTTAGATTTTATAATTAATTTCAGGTATTGAAATATGTTAATATTTATATTTCTGAATGTAGGCAATAATTTTAAATTGCAATCCTTCTTCAAAAGAGCAACGTCTTAAAAGGTAGCTTTAACTACACAAAATAACACACAAAGATTTTATCAAAGTTTAAAATTAAATTCACGCATTCAGGATGATACTGATGTTGCTCTCACCGTAGGTGGTGTTCTTGCAGTTGAATTGTGTCATGAGGCAGAGGTTGTTGAACGTCTGGAACGTGTCGAGTTTGCTCACAGCGCAAACCGGCTTCAACGTGGTGGGACAAGTGGGACAGGCCGGGGCCGGGGCGATGACAGCCCCAGCGACCAGGCCCACACATGCAGCTGAAACATTTCACACCCCATCAGTCCCAGTATCCGGTGGGCAAGGAGGGTCAATTCTACTAGGTATAGGTAGGCTTATCAGCAGATACACGCGATTATACCCCGAGGCTCTCGGCGATCTATGCACAAGTAGCGGTCAAATATTCACCCTGCGTTTGTTAACAAAGCCAACTGATATAATGAACTGAATAATTCACCGCTACTGAAGTATAGATTGCTGCCGATGACGTTACTTCTAGTCTCGGGCATAATCGCTGATAATCATACCATTTTATCATCATCGCTCATAATCATAGAATTGACGTTCATTGGCCGGTGGGTCTAAGCTACACTGTGTATCACATTAAGCTGTCCGGTAAGATATTTTGAATACCCCTCGTCCGAGAGAGAGGGATGGTCTCGGAGACCGCGCGATGGCACACAGCGACTGAGGGATGGACAAAAAACTGTTATTTGCAACATTAGGGGCCACGTCTGGCGGACAGCTAAATGTAAAACGCAGGGCAGACGCTAAGCAGAGTTGCTAACTTTGCCATCTCGATACGAAACTAAAGGTAGCGGAAGGGCGGGGTAAATTTTTAAATATCGATATTAATATTGAAGGTTTCTGAATACCAGAACCAGAATAACAATGATTGATTGTCAAGGAACCTGACCAGCAGCCAATCCGTTTCGCTCAAATACCATTTGATGTTTTGTTGAGTTGACATCAAGTTTCCTCTTGAAACTTCGTTGAACTTACCAAGAATCAGTACGAGGGTCTTCATGCTCTGGCTACAGGACTCTGTTGGATTGCTGTTCTGCTTGGAATATAGGCTATAGGGGGTTCCTCACATCGACTTATTCAGTGAACTTGAAAAGTATGATAACGATGTTCCTATCAATATAATAAGGTGCACGTGATTTTAATCACACAATTCCCTGAAACTTGAAACTAATAGCGTGACATTTTCGAGGTTTTTCGACAATATTAATAATTTTTATTATCAATTTCATACCTCATAGTTTTTAAATTACCTCATTATCTGTTTGTTTTTGTTTCTAAGAAAGTTTTATGGTTCTAACCCACGTCGTAAAGATAATTTTGTTTTTGAAACATGTTTTAGAACTTAGTGAATTTTCATGTAGCAAATAATTAAATACAAAGGTTTTTTTAATCGATTCTTTGAAATATGCGATAAAAATTCGTGAACATGTTGTTATTTGAACATTGCAATAACGTTTGTACTCTGTATGTTTTATTCTGGATTTTATTATATCTTTAAATCATGCTAATTGAACGTATCAAACAATACAATTGCTCCGCAATTGAATGCTACTATTGCTCCGCTACTCATTATTTTATATACCAATGACTTGCCGAATGATGTTACTGTGGGGAAACTGACTCTCTATGCGGACGATACCACGCATCTTATTTCTTAGAACCCTAACTCTGGTTGTACCGAGGATCGTATGGCTGTCTCTCAGATGACAGATTGGTGTGTTAAAAATAACTTATTTTCAAACAAATCTAAAACTGTTATGTTGAAATTTCAACCTAGACCTTGCTTAGACAATAGTTTTAGTTCCTTGGTGTATCTGGATGGTAAGAGTATTCGTGAACATGACACGACTACTTATCTGGGTATTCGAGTTGACAATAAATTAAAATCGGACAGTCATATTCAGCATGTTAGGTCTAAAATGGCCACTGGTTGTTTTTTTAGTAAAACGTATTCGAAATTTATGTGACTTAGCTACTACCAAATTGGTGTACTATGCTCACATTCATTCACATCTTAATTATGGTATTATTTTATGGGGCCATTCTTATACTTGTAAGAGTCTTTTAATTTTGCAAAAGAGAGCTCTCAGATATATGGCTGAGGCCAGCTCTGATCCATGCGCTGAATTTTATTTCAAGGACACATGCAGAACACTCTTCGTTAATATGAAATTTTAACTGTGACTTGTATGTATATTTATAATACTATTAATTATGTTCTTGACAATGACCTAGCTCCTGTCGGTGCCAATCAGTGTAGCAGGAGCAATAAACTCCCTGTACAACAACAAACCCTTTCTTGTTTTGTAGCCGCGTCAGTAACCTCGGCCGCTGACAGCGTCCACCTTAACACCGCGAGCAGGTCGTGGTGTGTCTTTGCCTAGTGGCTAGCTCAGACATAGATAGGTCGATGGGTTTGAGCATAGGAAAACAATTAATTAAACAGAGTAGGAACTAGGAGACTACAAAGATGTTCGGCAGTGGTTACTCAGTACAACTCAATACTCAGAATTACAAAAGAAATAATCCACACAGGTGGTTTTATTACACAAAACCATCAACTCAAAAGAGTTACTGAACTGAACAGGCATAAAATAAATAGCACATGGTTTGAGTAGAAAAATGCAAATGGCCTCCGGCCCATGAAGTTACTAGATTGAACAAGAAAGAAAAGTAAATAATTAAATAATACAGTGTGGCAATGCCAACACTTACCTCGAGAGCCTCCTCGACAGATTACTAAACACTAGAGTCAAAATGGGCTAGCACTTTGGTTCGAGAACCTCCATGCACATTTACTCTGGTACCTTCTATACCTTTCTCATACGTACTCAAATTGTGGAAAGCATAAAATAGCTGTATAATAATGGAATTTCGAAATACAGATCTAAACAGAATAATGGTCTATCCGAGACGAAAACCGAAGGGAACGAACAGGACGTCTTGATCAGAGAACGCCCCTCAAGAAAACCACGAGGTTGGCAAAACGTCGGTAGCAAGCAAGACAATCAAACGCCACAAACTCACAAACTGAATCGAATGAACGAAACCAGCTTGGCTCTACAAATAGACTAAGGGCAAGACTTCTTAGCAAAATCACAAATGAAAGTCTAAGAAAACATTCATAGACTAAAACTGAAAGGCGAGAGCCGTATGTGAATCTACTTTACCATGCTTCCCGGTTTACCCTGGCTCGCGGAGTTCACGTCCGAACCCCTCGGTAGACGACACGAAAAGACATCGAGGGAAGTTACATGATTTACGAGCAAGACAAAATATCATCCCTTACATTACATCCGGTAATGGAAAATTACCTGTACAACGTCAGAATGACAGCTCGCATCAAAACCTACAAGGTCGGACCATGTTACTTGACTGAGCAGTGGCGCTATCCCACGGCCGAACAGATAACTAACAGTAAAAGAGTGGGAAAATACAAAACCCAATAGGTGGAATAGATGTTAGGTAGGTAATAGTTTTTTAAACTGTTACAGTTTTGCTCAAGGGCTTGCTTATGCAGGGGTCAAACTGTTCAACATGTTACCCACTAACTTGAGGAGATTGGGTGGCATGAATTTTAAGTACTCTCTCAAGGCTTTTCTTTTAAACAAATGTTACTACTCTCTTAATGAGTTTTTTGACGATTAAGTTATTGGTTCTGTAATTGTTACTTTATTCTAGTCTATTTCTGTGTCTTTTTCCTATGCTGACGTTTCCTATATCATTGTACTGATCAATTATGGAAATAAAAAACATTATTATTATTAATTAATACCAACTGCAAATTGAAAAGATTTGCCTACTGTGGGGATCGAACCCACGTCCCTGAATTGCCGGTCCAGTGCTCTAACCACTAAGCTAAGCAGGCTATTCAATCTGCAGTGGTTTTGTTCCATATAAACTGTATCCCAGAAAAAACACTCCGTGTAAAAATACCAGCCAAGTCTCTTTAACTATAAAAAAAAATATACGAAATCTAAAAATTCAGCACTGAAAAGGAGTGATATCAAAAAAGGAGCCAAGTCAACGAATTTTCCAAATTTTAATCGTACCATTGAAATAAAAATATCAACCCCCGAGAAATACTTAAAAAAAGGATTTGGCGCATCGTTTTTTTAAAGACACTTTTCTATCCTAAAAGTATAGGAAGAACTCTACAAGTATATTTTCCTGAGTATATCACATTCATTATCGACGAATCATACTACGTTTTAATATAACTAGTACTCTTACCTACTGGCAGTTTTGGTATTTTGTCAATATTCAGAGGAAATAAACGGATAAACGAATAACGAATAAACGGAAGCGGCCTAGTCTATTCGTTATTGCCACTATTTCTAGGGTCATATTAATCAATCATACTTCTCAATATCGTGACTGAGGGAAATAGCGAAAGCGCTCATTACAAGAAGGCCATCAATGAGATTTGTATAAGTGACTAGTGCACTGAGCCATGCTGCTCAAATAATTACTGACTAGATTTTTATCTAAAGTAATACGTTATGTAATTTATGATTTTTTTTGGTATAAAATGTTAATTAATAGCAATTAATTACACGGCGAGAAGGTTCAAAGTATAATGCTGTAGTAGGTATGTTGATGTACCCACAAAACTATAGGTACCTACCAATCACAAACACAACTGTTCTGTATTTATTGCTTGTAAGACAATGCTATGTTTCTTTGCGTACTTATATTTAAATTTAAAATATTTTACAGAATGTTCAATATTTAATTTGAAAGTTTTGTCCCAATTTTTCTAGGCATTTCTGAACTACGTAGTATGTGAGTGGCATAAGCTTAAGAATAGAAAAATGTCTTTAAAAAAACGATGCGCCAAGTCCTTTTTTTAAGTATTTCTCGGGGGTTGATATTTTTATTTCAATGGTACGATTAAAATTTGGAAAATTCGTTGACTTGGCTCCTTTTTTGATATCACTCCTTTTCAGTGCTGAATTTTTAGATTTCGTCTATTTTTTTTTATAGTTAAAGAGACTTGGCTGGTATTTTTACACGGAGTGTTTTTTCTGGGATATCACTTCTTTTGTTAGTTTATTCATACAGCTTGTAGCACATGTCCGAGCAGGGACTAATTTCTTTAAAAAAATACGCCTCAACCGATTTGGTTACTATGAAAAGTTGCGTTTGGTATAAGATGAAAATGATTATCCAAGAAGAATAGCTTAAGTTTCGTTATAATCGATCCAGCCGTTTTCGATACATGACGTCACTTCCGGTTTTGAAATAGCGGCCGAATTCCGGTATAGGTAATAAGAAAACAATCTAGTTTTATCTAGTTGATACCTTCATGAACGACCATCTGAATTCCTAATCCCTATATTTCCGTAAAATCGGTCATGCCGTTTGTAATATATGACGTCACTTCCGGTTTCATTTAGTGGTTCCTGCCGCCATTTCCGGTACCATTAATTTATTTATTCATTTTTCACAATTGATTTTTCAAATAAATAGCAGAATGAATACGCAGGAGCTAGTTCAGTTGCAATCGGTACAGGCGTTTTAGATATATGACGTCACTTCCGGTTTCAGGAATGGCGGCCGAGAACACTGCTACCTTGAATATATAAATTGTATTGTCTATGTTACAATGTAAGTTAATTATGTACGTATTTTAAGTATAATTTGTTGAAATAAGTTAAATATTGCGTATTTATGACGTCACTTCCGGTTTAGAAAATAAGAAAATAATATTTTTTTTATTGACACTTCATATAGATGACCATCTAAATCGAATGGCGCTAATTTCGTTCTAATCGGTCCAGACGTTTTTGAGTTATGACGTCACTTCCGGTTTCAAAATGGCGGCTTCCGGTTGGTTTTATAAAAAGGCACCTCAGACGCCAAAAGTGCACATGTGGTAAAAATTTCAGGTCGATCGGTTCAGCCGTTTAGGCTGTGGCGGTGATAGCGACGTTTCGTGATATCATCAGAATCATCATCATCTTCAGAATCAGAAAGTGGTGTAATTTCACTGTTTTTTCGGTCCTCTAGCGCGCAAATGGCATAACCTATTGTTCCCAAATTTGGTATATGTAGTGGGGTGGGCCATAGCTCGAAATTAAGATATTTCGCAACAATGTGAGATTTACCAATTTTGAGATCCAGTAGGCCGAAAATGCCATGTTGTTGCTTACTACAGTAAAAGTGTTTGGTCTGCTCCTCAGTTTATTAGGCATTTACGGTATGTTGAGTGACTGTGAGTGTATAGTACGACTTGGCTGGGTGGAGCGACCGCTCCACTAGATTTCTACAGTCCGAGACGCGTGATGAAGAGGTCAGAAGACCGTGGAATCCTTTCCACGTTTGACAACTGACATTCACCTTCTCGTATGGATTTTTCTCATATACGATGAGTACTTATAGAACTTGAACACATTGAACTGCCAATTACTATAAGCTGATGTACAAACCGTACCCTATCTTCAAAGTCGGTAAGTTGCTAACGCAGAACTAATAGTCAAGATGGCCGCCGGTGTCGGTCGTGTGTTTTTGCTGCTCCGGATTTTTCAGTTTTTCTTGTTGTTGCGAGTGTTCGTTGATGCTGCGAATGTCACACGTAATGCGGATAGTGTTTGCGCGTATGCCGTTGGTATTACATATTCGTTCGGAGATACGTACGTGAATATATCCAAGTTGAACTGTTCGTTGTCGGGTTGGTGTTGTGTTGGAACTGACATTTGTAACCTATCATCCCTCTATTTGGGCGATTCCAAGAGAAGACGAGTTTGCTCGATGCACGGGTCGCGTCTATTTAGCTGGAGGGCTGCAGCGAGGCTTATTTTGTTGTTGTTGGCATTAGCCGGGGACATTCAACTTAACCCGGGTCCTACTTCCGCGAACAACATAAACAATCTGCAATTATACTACATGAATGCAAGAAGCATTTCGGGGCCGGAAAGGCTGAGTGACTTTAACATTAATTTTTCTGACAATAGTCAAGCTGATATTGTCTGTGTGACTGAAACTTGGTTGAGTGCTAGCATACTGGAGGGTGAAGTTCTTGACTCTAGTCAATATACGGTGTTCAGAAGAGACAGAAACGAGCGCGCTGGAGGCGGTGTGTTGATAGCCATCAGCAGTGCCCTTGCGTCTCGTCACGTGGATGAAGAAGACGGTGAATGTGAGGTGGTTTGGGCAGAGGTGTTGCGGTCGCCGAGTAGTAGCCTTTTCATCGGATGTGTATACCTCCCACCATTGCCCACTTCATCTCTTGTTGGCAATCTGCAGGACTCTATATCACGTATACTCGCTCGTTCTCGACCGCAAGATGTCGTACTGCTCTGTGGAGACCTCAACTTGCCTGACATCCGATGGCTGCCGTCTTCGGACGGGTTGCAACCTTTGGTAATTGGAAATTCCAATGCCGGTGTTGCACTTGAGTTTGTTGATATGGTTAATGAGTTGAACTTTCACCAAGTCGTTCCTTTTGCTACTAGAGTAGATAACTTTTTAGACCTGTTATTCTGTAACACCCAGGATGTACAGATAGTTGTGGATCAAGTGGAGTCCATCGTTCGGACGGATCATTTGGCATTTGAGGCAACGGTTTTTCTTCCAGCGTTGGAGAGGCCTAAGTCTAAGTCCCTGCCAAGATTTAACTGGAACAAAGCCGACTTGAATCTTCTTAAAATAAATCTTTTAGATACAAATTGGAATGAAATGGACGCTGCAGGTGAAGTGGATGAGAAGTGTGACATCTTTTACTCCCTGCTAAATGGAGTATTAACAGAGTCTGTTCCGTATGTAAAGGTCAATCCTTCTAGATATCCCACATGGTTTGATAGGGAACTCATAGCTGCCCTTAAGGATAAGACACGCTCTCATAAAGAATGGAAGAGGACAGGTTTTCGATCACATTATGTTGAATTTCAAGTTAAACGTAGTTTCTTCAAAACGCTTAGAAGTGATACTTATTCAGCCTACCTAAAGAAAATTGATGCAAAGGTAATGGAAAATCCGAATTTGTTATGGAAATATATTCGAGGGAAGTCAAGGGCAAGACGGATTCCCGTTGAGGTTGAGTTTGATGGCGTCAAATCAACGGAGACTCAGACCTCTTGTCAACTCTTCTCAAATTTCTTCGCTTCAACCTTTCTTAGTTCGCACGCACCAGTTGCTGCAAACTGTCTGCCTGAGACTCCACTCTATGATAATGTGGAATCTCTTTCGACATTTATTGTTAGTAAGAGGGAAGTAGAATTCTACTTGTCTAGTTTAGTAAATGGGAAATCGCCGGGACCGGATGGTATCCCAAACAAAGTACTCAAACACTGTCGTGAGCCCCTTTCTATCCCGCTTACAAAGTTGTTTAACCACTCGCTGCAAGCTGGAAAGTTTCCTACACGATGGAAGCACTCAAACGTCACGCCGATCCTCAAAAAGGGAAGTCGGTTCCATGTGTCCAACTATCGACCTATTTCGCTGTTATCGGTGTTCTCAAAAATTTTTGAGAAGATTATCCACAAGAATATTTATTCGCATGTCGCCAAGCACATTGTGGTTGAACAGCACGGCTTCGTGAAGGGCCGGTCGACTGTGACTAATTTGGTGAAATATACTACTGACGTTGCCTTTCATATTAATGAAAAAATACAAGTAGACGCAATCTACACGGACTTTTCTAAGGCATTTGATTCGGTAGATCATCAACTGTTGGTTCACAAACTCCGAGGCTTCGGTATTGATGGGAATCTTATCGACTTGATTACAAACTACCTTTCTGGACGGACGCAGTCAGTGGTCATCGATTCTGCGAGCTCCAGGCCGGTTCAAGTTACGTCGGGTGTCCCGCAAGGGTCCATACTTGGACCCTTATTTTTTACCCTTTTTGTGAATGACATCCCGAGGAAAATCAAGTCTAGGTGTTTGCTGTATGCAGATGACTTAAAGATTTATATGCCAGTGAATAATGTGAGAGATTGTTCTCGACTCCAAAAAGACATTGACAGCCTCGTGAACTGGTGTTCTCAGTGGAACCTAAAGCTTAATATATCAAAGTGTAATGTTATAACTTTCACAAATAAAATTAAACATGTTGTTGGTTTTAATTATACTATGGGTGCTGTAGCCCTTGTAAGGGTTAAATCAGTCAAGGACCTTGGCGTTTTTATTTCTTCTGACTTAACTTACAACTTACACATTGACTTTATGAAATCCAAGGCCCTGAAATTACTTGGTCTGTTGGGAAGGAATTGCTTTACTCCTTTCAGCAAATCAACTAATAGACTGTTGTTTTCTGCAATTGTCAGACCTCAGATAGAGTACGCCAGCACTGTATGGAATCCCTACCATGTAACTAAAATTAAGTCTATAGAGAGTGTTCAGAGACGTTTCGTCAAGTCAATGTGTTTTCATTCTGGTGTAGTATATAATGGTTTGGAGTATGACTCGTTTTGTAAAAATATGAATCTGATACCACTACACGATAGGCGTAAAATGGCTGACATGGTATTTCTTTACAAATTAATGAATGGGCTATTGGATACTGACCTTGTGCAACTTTTAAATGTGTATGTTCCTGTACGATTGTCAAGGTCTCGCCAATTTTTTAGAGTGTCACCTGTCAGAATAGATGTTTTTAAATTTTCTACTATAAATAGACTGCAAGCCACTTTTAATCATTTTTATAACTTGTGTAGTGAATTAGATGTTAATTTTAATTCCTTGACTGAGTTTAAAGCATTAATTTTACGACATCTGTGATAACTTTTACTTGCTTTAAATGTTTAATTCCTTCTGTGATATACCCTATGTTCTTTTTATGTATTCCTATGACTATGTGCAATTTTGTATGTAATATGTGTTTTTATTATATTTGTACTTGTGGGCTTGCCCGTTACAAATAAAGGATTAATAATAATAATAATAATTGGAACACAGCCGCTGCAATATGAACTACCTCGGTAGCTCAGCTGGTAGAGCATCTGACTGGATATCGGAAGGTCGTGGGTCGAGTCCCACTCGAGGAAAATCTTTTCACATTACAGGTATTATTTAGTAAGCATGTTGTTTTATTATTTAATGAAAACTTGAACTTTAAATATGATAATCACATAAAACTTCGCTAAAATATCTACCAAAGGAAACGTGACATCGCACGTGGTCCACTTCGTACTGAGACGCCAAAAATAATGGAAAGAGTATTTTAAAAGTATTAGTACGTTTATAAAGTTTAATCGAAGCTTTCACATCGCCACCTCAATAGAAAATATAATTGATCTTCAATATAATGTCAAAATATATTAAATTGCACAGACACTTGTGGTTTTGTTCTCGAAAAATTGTGTAAACTCCCTGAAGCTGTCCTGAAATCACCAGCCAGCCGCGCTATGCTGAACTTGTTAGTCGGCAGTCGGAGGCTCAACGTGTTGGACGTGTGTGTGTTGCTGCGCGCTCTGTGTGTTTAACAGTAGTAGTGGTAGTGTGTTTATTAGCATTTTTTGCTACTTTACATGGTTCATAAAACACAATTACATCACTTACATGCATGTCATAAAGATAGATAGATTAGATAGACAATTTTACTAATCTACATTTATAAAAATTATTAAAAATTATAAATTAGTACATCATTATTGTAAGATCACAAGATCAGTCAGTAGGTAATAATACAGTCTTGTTTTATTTTATTTTAGTTACTTTATCCAAACTATATTAATCTACTATAATCCCGCTGGTATTATAAATAACAGTTTAGATTTTTAACTATTACATAAAATTCAACAGATTATTTCAATGTAAAGAAATACAAAATTCGACTACTATATAGAACTAAGGTCCACATAACATATTATAGATACCAAGTAATTGCATAAAAGTGCATAAAATACTTCAGAAACATTAACATGTTACTATATCTACTACCTATTTAACATATAGATGCTAGTATTAAAATATAAATAATAACTAGGTATTACACCAACACACTACAGAGTACTTAACAGTCAGTCTTGTGTACGGTGCACTTATACCTCCCTTCACAATTGGTCCCAGAACAATACTCGCTCAAGAGCCCCTGGTACAAGTTTCCCCTCCTTAATTAATCTACAACACTTGTTGCGGAATGATTGTGGATCGGGGCAGTTTCTGATGGCAATAGGGATTCTATTGTACAGTTTCATACCTTTAAAAATATTGAGTTTTCACTAAATTTAGAAGATACTCTTGTTAGAAAAATGTTTTGACCCCCCCTAGTGTTATGTTCATGGCCTTCATGAGTCAATTTGATCTTGCTTGATAGATATTCTGGAACTAGTAAATGAGCTATTCTATAAATAAGTGTGAGGGTATTCAAAGCTATTCGTTGCTTTACTGTTAGAAAAGAGAGAGCATCACACATTTTGGGAATAGAAGTATACTTATTAACCCATAAAATACTTCTCATAGCAATGTTTTGAATTTTTTGCATCTTTTCGATTTCATTTTTATTTAGGAAAAATAGAATTGAACTACAATAATCAATGTGTGGAGCTACAATAGTTTTATAAATCATAATTTTGGACTTTAAAGATAGACAACCGTAAATACGTCTAAAGAGACCGACTTTTCTAGCCAACTTACTAATGATGTGTTCCGCATGATGTTTAAAATTTAAGTTTTCATCGAGGATGACTCCCAAATACTTAAATTTATCTACAACCTCTATTTTCTCAGATTCTATCTCTAGCTTTAAACTTTGTATTCCAAAACTATTTTCCCTTCTTTTTGCTTGGGAGCCAAATAGCATTGCCTTTGTTTTAGAGACATTTACTTTCATTTTATTGAATCCCAACCAGTTTTCCATCCTCTTTAAGTCTTCCTTCATTCGAAAAACTACATCCTCCCATACCGGCTCACTACACAATAAAAGAGCATCATCTGCATATAAGAAAATGTTTGCATATTTTAGGACACTGCCAATGTCATTTATGTACAATATGAAAAATAATGGCCCCAGTACTGACCCTTGGGGTACTCCCATCTCATTTTTTATCTCCGACGATATTGAGTTATTATATCTAACTTTCTGATACCTCAAGTCTAAATATGATTTTATCCAGTCCAGAACTTTTCCCTTAAATCCAAATTTTTCAAGTTTATTTATAAGTAATTTCCTGTCGATTGTTTCAAATGCTCTTTTTAGATCAATGAATACGGCTAAAGAGATTAAATTTGAGGTAAGATTTGATTTGATACTTTCTACTACGAACTGGAGTGCTGTTTCACAGCCGTGGTCTTCTCTGAAACCTGACTGGGTTTCTACTAGCAACTTGTTTTCCCTGATGTAGGACCCAATCTGATCCTTCACTACAAATTCTAAAATTTTTTCAATAACAGATAACATATTGATCGGTCGATAATTTTCTCCATCTATAGCTTTTAAAGTTTTAGGTACAGGAATCACAACTGCCCTTTTTAATATATCTGGAACATGACCCTGGCTGAGGGACTTGTTAATGCAATTTGTTAAGTGCTTTTTAATGACTGGCAAAGAAAGTTTTAGTATCTTATCTGTGATGCCATCATCTCCTGGGGCTGAAGATGTTAAATTCTTAACTTTATTTACTATCATCTCCATACTAACTTGGTTAAAATCCGTCATTTCACTTACACTTTCAATTGGGACTTGATCAGACAGATATTCCACCGAAGTATTTTTTATGCTACTTGTTATATCCGCTATGCTGTCGATGAAATAAGAATTGAACTTTTCGGCTATATTACTATTTCCTCTTACTTTCTTATTATTAAAATGCAGTTCCTCTTCAGAGGGAGGCTTGGTTCCTTGATACAAAAGTTTAAGGACTCTCCACATATCTTTTGGTGAGGCCCGGTTTTCCTCAATCTTAAGATTATAGTAGTCCCGTTTCTTCTTTCTAATTAAAGCTACCACCCTGTTTCTATTCGTCGTATATATACTCCACTTACTGGCTTCATCACAATTTTTTGCCTCTGTGAAGGCAGCCTTACGTTCACGAATTGCTTGTCTTATTTCTAGATCAAACCAACCATTTTTGCTTTTCATACTATTTCTTACTTTAATCGTTTTCTTAGGCACTGTTCTATCAACAGTGTCTTTAATATTGTTAATCAGTTCATTATACATGTTACTGGCTTTAGCATCAAGCATATTTTCTTTCCAGTCCTTAAATTTAAGATTATTTCTAAACAATTCCCTTTTCTCTGGCATATTGAACAGTTGTGAATAGTTGCGGTGAGTAATAGTTTTAGTTTTATGTTGAAGACCTCTTGTATCCCCAGAATAACATGCTTTAATGCCAATTGCTCTATGATCCGAAAAGGTTACATCTAATACATCAACTACGAAAGCAGTCTTATCCTCATTATTTACCAAGACATAGTCAATTAGAGTTCTAGATACTGTCAATTTTCCACTTTGCTTGTTTGTTGTCGTAGCAATTCTTGTGAAATCATCGACCAGGTTAACCACACCATGCATCCCTAACATGGCCTTCATTTTGTTTGAATATTGTGTGGACTTACTCAGATCTATGTTGAAATCTCCTATAATTGAAATGCGGCAATTGTACTCTAAAACCGACTCTAATTTCTTATCTAGAAAACTGATGATATCTGCCTTTTTTAATTTTGGGGATGCATAAATGACACATATTAAAAGATCATTCAAATTATGATCACCTTTTACTAATTTAATTGTAGAAGACCACCATGACTTCTCGATAGCTTCACTCTCCATAGAATGGAAAATAAATCTATCTCTAACATACAATATAACCCCACCCGTTCTCCGATTTGTAGAGTCACAACGGATTAAATTGTACCCTTTTATGCTAATCTCCCAGTCATTTACCTCTTCCGTTAAATGAGTTTCCGTAATACCCACCACATCTGGCATTATATTAACTATATATGCCTCAACTAGATCAAATTTATTAACTATGCTTTGTGCATTAAAATAGATTATCAAGTTCTTATTAATATTTGATTTGTTAGATTTAGCAAAATTCCCACTCTCATCTCTTAGTTTTTTTCCCCTACAGTGTTAGTACAAGAAATCACTTCAACATCGTCTCCACCATCATCCTGTGATAAGAACCTTCTCTCCAAACCAATCATCACATTGGCAATAATATTGTTTCCTTTGTGATTTAAATGTAGACCTCCTCTGCTCAGGCAGTCCTTTAGTAGCCAGAAATTGGGGTCTACAAAACTTCCCCCCGACTCAGAAACAACCCATTCCAACTCATCATTGAAATGATCAATAACCTCATTCCTAATGTCTCTGCGGTGTCCAATACCCACAAACACAAACTTCGAGGTTACGTAAGTTTTCTTGATCGTAGAGATTAGATCCAAAGTGTCACTAATAACCTCACCATTCTTTCCCCAACCCCTTACACTGTTTGTGCCTGCATATATAATAACTAGTTCAGTTTTAGTATCAGGCTGTGGTTCTGCAGGCAAATGGCAGCACTCAACTGATCGAGGCGAATGCCCGGCCGACAGTTCACTTTCCACTTCTTCCCTTGGCTTCTGACGATGCGGTCTAGATTATATGCCATAGAGTCACCCCACACCACAACATTGTTTTCCGGCACATCACTGTCAGTGTCCTCAACATTCAGTTCCTTCTCTACCGAAGAAGACACCAGTATAGGCTCCATATTCACCGCCTCCGTTTGTATCTTTGGATGGTAGACACATACACTAATTTTAATCCCCGAATCCTGGAATACACTGGTTATTATCTTTTTTACATGTCTCCACTTCATGTCCCGCCCTGATCCAATTTTCGGCATGGCCAGATGTTTTATCTCATACATAATGCACTGTTTTTTCAGTGACACCAAGGATCTGTAGATATTTTTTAACGTTGGTTTATCTTTTCTTGACCTTTCCTTTGTTATTAGGTATGCATTGCTTCGATGTAACCGCGTACAAGTTAGGTTAATTCTATGCACTCGCTCTTCTGTATCTTTACGTCTGTATTGTCATGCTCATTGCCGGGACTTGGTGGGATTCAGTCCGAGTTAATAAGTATGCGACTGATGAGAATTCCATTGTCCATATTGACAGATATTTTGTCAAACTGTAAACCAAACAACTTAGCTATTGCAATTTGTTGGCATACAACTAATGCAATTGGTTTCATGGACCACACGCAATCTCTCCGTTCTTGACAGCATTCAAAGTGAAGTATTTACCAGCAAGGTATCGTTACAGTTTTCGGCCTCGGGATGCCACTTGTCCAGCTGGGCTCTGTCCTTCACCTGATTAATATGCTTTACATAATTTAATTATGTTTAATTTTGAAATTCCGTATTCTAAGTAGCTAACATTGGCAATAGAGAAGAATTTAAGATCACATGAATTAACATGACATGAAATTTTAAGTGTCAGAAACTTAAGCCCCGAAGAGGATTAAAATAAACTTGAAACTTCACATACGGGATGTGTGTGCAATGCTTGTCTGAACTCTAAAAGCAACTTAGTGAACGAAACGATAATGGTTTTCCAGCCTGATTCCAGTTCACTTGGCAAACTCTCATCGTTCCGTTGACCGTCTTGAATTGGCAGCGTTTTAGCTCATTTTCCACATCTTCAACTTCCGCGCTACCGACAGTCAAGAGTTTGATACCTTTCACATTTGTATCGAGACTTCGTTGACGTCATCACCTTGAGCGACAAGGCGGTCCGCTGTTCTCTTACATGTACCCCCAATACAGTCGGGAACTCCTTTACCATGTCCTGCCTCACTAAAGTTCCAGGTGGCAGCATTCACATAGGGGCAGACTTCTGTTGGGAGTTTTGGCAATGAATAAAACATTGATTTATTTCGATATTGTGAACTTGGTCCGTCCCTCATGAAATGGATTGTATTTATTATTGGATGACTCTTCATAAGGAGGGACAAAATCGTTTTGAGGTGGTCCCATATAGCTGCTGGCATATGAGACAAATCTTCAGACATGGTACAGAATGGCAAGCCAACAATATTTGCATGACAAATATTGCCTTGGAAAAACCACTGCATATTTGCACAAGTAATTTTCTGAAATATCGATGTGCATTGCAATAAAACTTTTTGTTGTCGTTTGATGTCGCACATAATATGTTCCATGAACTTGGCAAGATATCTTCTATAACTTTTACCATGTCCATGGCTGGCAACGACTTCACTGTAATTTGCACAACTATGTCTTGCCTTATCGTTTCTTGTTCTTCCTGGACTGCTTTTCATTTCATTTAAGCCCGGCAGATGCCGGACAAGTAAGTCGAGCCAGTAGTCACTGTTGTAGACCGATCACTAAAGGTTCTACGGACTCTGACTTTGTGACCCAAGCGCAACAGAAACAGCTCTATGCGCTGGGAAGTGACAGCTGCCAGTTGTGTCGCATCATGGGCATCTTGGTAGTGTTCAAAAGGTGGCTTCTCATAATGTGAAGAACTTCTTCATCTGCTGCATTCTTTTCGTCCTCCTGCACGAAATTCTGATTCCTTATATAGGCCTTCCACCTATAAAATACCATATCAGGAGCTTAGTGTACATATTTTAAGTGCGGATTTTTACGTTTTAGAGTTACCTAGGTGATAAGCAGGCAAGGAGCTGAAAAACCTATCGTCTAATTTCATAAATATTTCATATGTAATTTGTGGTGACAAGATAAAATAACGTGCTGACCTCGCTGTCGACGCGCCATTCAACATTATTACATTATTATTACTTATACTACTTATACGACACCTGACCATAGGGCAAGATCGTCGCATGTTTTACATAGTAATCGACTATTGACGGCAGTTCCAGAAGATTGTTCCTGTCTTCATTATTTTGCTCTTGGTTCTTATCCTTTGTACTCAACCTACCATGCAGCAGTCGCAGTTTTCTCTCTTCATGCCCTCTTCAGCAGGTGTGGGTTCATCAGTTGTTGATTCGTCCACTTCGGGTATCTCATTCAGCAGATCTGTAACTTTACCTGTGCCATAGATACTTTTTAACTTTTGCTTTGAGTCTCGCAGGACACTGGAAGTACCGTCGATAGCGACGTCCCTTCATAATTTGTCTGAGAAACAATCAACATCGCTAAGAGGATTAGATACACTTCCCGGTTTACTCGTTAGTACTTAAAGCAGAGATCAGTGTAAGACCTTGTGCTGGGCAGTAGAGCAATCGCTCTTGAAGTTGCATTTAAAAGTGCCACGTAGTAAACCTCCTCGACGGAGCCACTCGCACCGTCAAATATTGATTGCATTGGCGTTGTGCCATTCAGATAACATGTGCAATACCGGAATTTGGCCTTCACTCTCTCCGGGAATACTTGTTACACAAGTCTACAGGAGTATGTGGCCTGAGAGTCTCGCCTGGTTTTTTCACCTTGCGAATAAGGCCACCTGTGCACATCTTGGTGAATTTAGCTGTTTTGTGGTATCGTCTGTAGATTCTTAGCTGGTCGGGAGACCAGTAATGCACGAAAAGTGGATCGCCCCCCTTGGCAAAAACCATATTATTGAATGGGTCAACATATTTTTATTTTATTAACGCTGAATTCGGATTATCGTCCAGCCCGTCTCTCAGTATAGTGTCCGACTTAGCCCCACCGACGGCTGCCACCTTATCGCGGTGGTGGGGTTTGCGTTGGCCAATGATCCATTGCAGCTACGCCGGCGAGCATATGCTCATCTGTAAGGGTTACCCATGTCGGACAGGTCAGTGGTGAGGTCCAGACAAAGAGCAGCCAGGGTCGGCCTAACCATGTCCTTCCTTGAATTTGCGGTCCCCTCCCCTCGGGCCGGCCTTCCCCCTCGAGATGGTGATTCCCCTGAAATCGGGTTCCGCCGGCCCGAATTTTCACACCCCCCGGTCCGTCCCCATTCCTGTCTGGCCTCCTCACTAGTGTTGGACTCCCCCGGATCGGGCCCGTTAGGTCGACCCTAAAAATGTTTTTTTTTTGCAAAAATGCAAAAATTTATGTGCGCAATATAACCTCGTCGTTGACGCGCCGTTAAACCACAATAATCTAATCAATTATCTGTCCGACTTAGCTTTTCGCAAAACTTGCAATGAGAGGATGTGCCGTGGCTCTTTGTCGAAAAGCTCCATGTATTTGCTTGCTAATTCTCTTCGCCAATCTGGCCGATTTATTTTCTTTTGTAAGGGTATGAGGCAGCCCGGGACAATGACGATTGTTTCGTCCACTCCTCGACTGAAATCATTTCAAGGTAAAGTAAATAGCTACTTTGTACAGGCTGCATGAGAGCCTGAGAGTTGCAGTTCTTGCATACGTGTCTTGATAAAAGCAAGCATTGACTTGCCGAATCGATTGCCTGAGTGACATAATTGCTCGGCAAACAGGAGGCATTCGTAACTCATCTTCATATTTCTTGGCAACATGTGCACGATACTGATAATGACAAACATTCCAAGTCGTATCTGCCATTTTGAAATTGGAAATGTCATTCAAACACAATTTATGGGAAATATCTTCCCATATTTAGTACATCATTATTACTATTAACAAAGAAGTACCAAGTGAGCCCAAAGTTTGTCTTTTATCTGATCATGATAAAAATTTCTAATCCTTTCTTCAACCCATTTTGTCCCCAATAAAAAAGTGCCTGCAACAATGATTTCCTCACCAAATATGGTGAATTATTCATGCTGTATTGTGTTGGATTTAATCAACCCCAGCCAGGAGTATTCGCTGTATTGTGTCACTTTAGCCGCGTCTCTCTTCATGATGTTGGAAATAGCCCTGGATTCAGATTCACTCTTAATGATGGCCAAGTGACTTCCTTCCTCCTAAGAGTCAGTGTGGTATTTATAGCATCCCATGTTAGGGATGCGTTCATATTCAGGAAGGGATATGTCCTGTCCTTCCTGGACAGGACATGCGGGACTGGAAGGTGCAGGACTCGCAAGACAGGAAGGTGCAGGATAGCTGGGACATTGAGATGCAGGATAACTAGCATGGGACGGCAGTGACGGCTCTGAATCTAGAGATGACAGTTGAGTACATTGTTATTCCAGGGATGGTTCATCCCACATGATCCCACATGAAAATATGTATATCTGAGATATATTTTAAAAAATGTATCCAACATATATTCCGAGATATATGTGAAATACATAAAAATTGGCACCCCTGTAGATAATATGAGATATAGGTCAAAGAGATATCAGTAAAATATATATTCTAGGTGTATGTTCATAACATGTGAGGATGAAACACATAACTATCCAATATAACCAAATACCTAGGTACAATTTTAAATAAAATTCATATACCTACACGGGAAAACTGGAAAATTTAATATAAATATGCATGATTATTCTCTGTTTTCTTTATTCATTAATAAAATTGATATTAATGTTCAATGTTCAATATAAATCTTTCCATTAATTAATTTGTACTGCAAAATTAGGTAAATAAAAAAACTGTCTACACATTGTTTTCTTGAGCCTCTAAAAGAGCGTTTGCTTCGGACGCCTTCTTTATCTTGTCCCTGACCTCCCCACACTTGTTGCTGACCGCAGTGCCGAAATCGCCCTTTTCAACCTGGGCTCTAACTTGCGGGCAGCCGCTGAAACATATCAAGTAGAACATAAAGAACAATTTTATTTCCGTGGGTCAGCCCCCCCCCCCCCCCCACGTTAAAAAGGCCACCAATAAAATTCCTCTTAATACAAGTGAACATGGTAAAATATGGGAAGTGATTTGTTCACATTTTGAAATTAGCAAAGTTTCATGGAAACAATTTAGTTTGAAATATTTTTTGTAGTCGTTGAACAATATAATTGTATTGCTCTTATGGGGTTATCAGAAAAGTATTATTGTAAAGAAATAGCGAGTGCGAGCAAACCATCAAGCCCCCTTGAAACCTCTACCTAATTGAGAACCAATTGATATGAAAATTAATAATTATTAATGATTTAGAAAGATGGTAGGGTTGGGCGAACCGGTAGAAAATCCTAACTATAGATGTTCGCCTACCAGATAACAAAATGACATATCCGAACCGAACCTCCCTCGCTGCGCCAATTTGAAATTTCCCGCCGCTCAAATAATAATGCAATTTAAAAGGAACTATAAAATGTAAAATCCCCGTACGCAAACTCTGTCAAACAATGTTTAATGTTATTTTAGTGTATCTTGACTATGCTGATAAAACCTCTGCATGTAAAAAGGGCCAGTGGTTCGGTTCGAAAAGATTTATTGAAAGTTCGGTTTGTGGTTCGGTACATGAATCAACCCAACGGCTGGTGTGTTGGATATCTCGGTTCTCGTTAGATCACCGAGGTTAAGCAACATTGAGCGCGGTCAGCGGTTGGATGGGTGACCAGACCATTCTACTCTGCCTTGCCAGTTGCTGCCGTTGGGCCAGAGAGACTGCATGTTTGGGGGTTAGTGTGACGACCTCCCTCCACCTGTTATCAGTCTCTCGACGGCACGGGTTGTGGAGGCCCGTGCTGTGAATGTTACACCGTCCTTCGGATTGAACGTTACGCCCTGTTTCATTCTCACTAGTGGAGCCTCGGCTCTGTTGAGAATATAGACTTAGAAACATTATCTCACTCGCAGAGACAATCAATCAATGTTACCAATCGACTAAATATAGCTCGGAATGAGTACTTGAAAGGCGCAGCGCAACTAATACTATGTCCTGTGTAATATTTGTATGAATCCGTTTCGCTCTAATACTGTTTTTTGATTTGTTGAGTATACCTTTATACGAACACATTTGAAAACTGATGCTTTTACTCTTAACACAACAGTTTGGCTTGATATTCAAAAATCAACTGCAAGTCTATCGTGTATCCCTGCCACATGATCTTATGATGAGAAATCACTCTGCTAGTGAGAGCAAATGGCAGTAAACAAGCCAAATGTTTTGCCCTGTTTACACTGTGGATACAATCATGATAAAAAAATCTCAAACGATAATGTGTGAGAACAGAACGCAATCAAACTCGATCATGATCCAAATCTCGATTGAGTTGTAAGAACATAGTCGAGATCTGAATTATGAATGAAGGCAAGGTTAAACAAAAGATATTATGAATTTTTAATCAAACTTCAGTGTGGACAGGATATTAGCCCATTTTAAAAATACAAATTTGTAGCCCCAATTCTCAAGAACTTACCCATTAGAGCATTTGTTATTTTGGGGTCCAGTTGTCTGTGAATGGTGCCATCCCCAAGACTATTTCTGGCTGGGCCGCCTCGCAGGCTGCTAGCCGCAAGAACCTCCTGCGTGAAGAGGTGGACGAGGAGTGTCCGCACAAATGCCGTGGTCGAACTCATGAGGCAGGCTTGCTGCCACGCAACGCTGGACACGTAGACACGCGTTCCCTAAAAAATCTCGACCAAGTACAAAAAATTGTGCTGAATTGTATCGTAGCATAAGGTTGCTAAAAATATAGTTTACATTGAATTTTCGAAATTATAGAATTATAGAAATGTCAAGTGATTCATGACAGCTGTAGAATATGTCAATGTATTGTTCCAAAAGTCCCCCCTGTCCCCCCTATAAGTTGGAAAATTGCAATATGGAATTCGACATATCTGTAACCTTGGCAACCGAAACCATACGCCAATAACAAATTTAAATAGATTATAATGAAAAGCAATTGTGTAAGAATTAAATCCATTCAAATGGATGCAGATAGCAGGTCCTACCTGTGTGGATGTGAACTGGATTCAATGATTTGGAGTAGACTGTTTTTGAGATTCATTATTATTTCCAATACTTTCTGTTTACATTAATGACTTATTGGATGTAAGAACAATGGAAACAAAATAAATATTGATTCATTGTAATATCCTACTTGAACAAAAATGAAAATTAGTTAATTAAAAAAATATCTCCAAGTACATTTGTTTCAATAATTTGTATAACTACTTTAGAAACAAGCAATGGAAACAAAAGAAATAATAATAATTAATAATAATACATTGAAATATCCTATTTGAACTCATGAAATTTAGTTAATAGCGTAAGTTTTTATTAGTCTTCAAGTGACGCAACACATACCACAATGTCTGAAAATCGAAGCTAAAAAATTAAAAATGTCCCTGTATCTTGGGATTTTGAAACCTATTTATAGAATCAAAACTTACACTAAAATACCTAATATTATCTCCAATTTGCTTTATTCCAATAATTTCTATATAACTGCTTTGGAAACAAACAATGGAAGCAAAAGAAATAATAATACATTGTAATCCTATTTGAACTAAAAATGAAATTTAGTTGATGAAAAAATATCTCCAAGTTGCTTTATTCCAATAATTTCTATAACTACTGTGTCGACTATAACTATGATTCATTACTCAGTCATTAGGAATTGAAATAGTGTAAAACAATGATTTTACATGGCCGTTCAAAACTTCCCAAGTTTGCCCAAGTTCCGAATCGCCGTTCCAAAAACTCCCATGTGAACTATGCAAGATTGCAACTATATCATTCTTCACAGTTCGAATGTTTTCCTAGTTCACACAGTTTTTGGAACGCCGATTCGGAACTTTGGCAAACTTGGGAAGTTTGGAAGGGCCGTGTGAATCGACCTTTAAACGCGAATGGGCAATTCATCGTAGAATGCATGGCAGAACTGAGGCAAAACATGCTTCAAGGCCTGCAGATGGTCGTACTTTCGTTGCGGCACTCCGATCCTTGTATGGTGTAGGGGTGGAAATGCTGCAACTTCAGGAATATTTTTCGGTCTCTTGGGCAGATCTTCAAATTCATCTTTGAAATTCAACTTTACTTGAATCGTGCCATCAGGATTGTATCTTATTACACGAAGATTGGTCACTGTGGGATCATTCGGCCTGGACGGATGGAGTCGTACCTCATGTTCTTTTTTAAAGAATAATCTGTAAAAAAGTCATGCGTAAGATATTTAGTGACGTATGGTTCTTGTGTTTCAGTTCTCTTCCGAGCTTCGTTGCTTACAGCAATGTAGTCGGTAGGAAGATAGATGCATCGGTTCTTCAGTTTCCGTTCCAACGCAGCATGGACCGAATCGCATTCCATCTGTGTGTGTCCTTTTTCTAGAAATTTTTGTGTTACAACATTGTTTTTAATTGCATAATCCAGCAATGCGTTGGCCATGATCGCATTCCGATTTTGATACGTGCAACCGTCGCTGTAAAGGATGATAGGCACAGTGTTGCCCGGGTGATTTTCGGAAAGGTATTCGATGACGCAAGATGCAAATGCGCTGGCAACCAGGTCACATTCAGCCTCGTTCCATATAAAATTAGTGGTGTGTCGGGTACCCAGATAAAAAATAGTGAAGTTATGAACACAAAGTTTAGTTTTGTAGTACAATGCACTTGCTTGAAGAAATGGAGCGAGTTTCACCGCCTGTAGGTCCATCGTGAACACGTGGCACTCACCTTTCAAAGACTTATCTTTGTCCAAGATCTTCTCTGCAAGCTCGCGGTGGAGGCTTTGTCGCACACCTAGCAGGCTTGGTGACGTCCGTGGTGAATGAAAAAGTCTCGTTATAGTCACCTGTATGGCAGTTTGTTTTGAACCCGATGCAGTATAATGTGCTTCTTCAAGCTCTCGGTGGAGGCTTTGTCGCACACCTAGCAGGCTTGGTGACGTTCGTGGTGAATGAAAAAGTCTCGTTATAGTCACCTGTATGGCAGTTTGTTTTGAACCCGATGCAGTATTATGAGCTTCTGCAAGCTCTCGGTGGAAGCTTTGTCGCACACCTAGCAGGCTTCGTGACGTCCTTGGTGAATGAAAAAGTCTCGTTATAGTCACCTGTATGGCAGTTTGTTTTGAACCCGATGCAGTATTATGTGCTTCTGCAAGCTCTCGGTGGAAGCTTTGTCGCACACCTAGCAGGCTTGGTGACGTTCGTGGTGAATGAAAAAGTCTCGTTATAGTCACCTGTATGGCAGTTTGTTTTGAACCCGATGCAGTATTATGAGCTTCTGCAAGCTCTCGGTGGAAGCTTTGTCGCACACCTAGCAGGCTTCGTGACGTCCGTGGTGAATGAAAAAGTCTCGTTATAGTCACCTGTATGGCAGTTTGTTTTGAACCCGATGCAGTATAATGTGCTTCTTCAAGCTCTCGGTGGAGGCTTTGTCGCACACCTAGCAGGCTTGGTGACGTTCGTGGTGAATGAAAAAGTCTCGTTATAGTCACCTGTATGGCAGTTTGTTTTGAACCCGATGCAGTATTATGAGCTTCTGCAAGCTCTCGGTGGAAGCTTTGTCGCACACCTAGCAGGCTTCGTGACGTCCTTGGTGAATGAAAAAGTCTCGTTATAGTCACCTGTATGGCAGTTTGTTTTGAACCCGATGCAGTATTATGTGCTTCTGCAAGCTCTCGGTGGAGGCTTTGTCGCACAACTGGCAGACTTAGCGACGTCCGTGGTGAATGCCCTCTCTGGCGCGAATGTTAATGAAACCTACGTGGTAAGTGAAAGAGTCTCGTTATAGTCACCTGTATGGCAGTTTGTTTTGAACTCGATGCAGTATTATGTGCTTCTGCAAGCTCTCGGTGGAGGCTTTGTCGCACAACTGGCAGACTTGGCGACGTCCGTGGTGAATGAAAAAGTCTCGTTATAGTCACTTGTATGGCAGTTTGTTTTGAACCCGATGCAGTATAATGTGCTTCTTCAAGCTCTCGGTGGAGGCTTTGTCGCACACCTAGCAGGCTTGGTGACGTTCGTGGTGAATGAAAAAGTCTCGTTATAGTCACCTGTATGGCAGTTTGTTTTGAACCCGATGCAGTATTATGAGCTTCTGCAAGCTCTCGGTGGAAGCTTTGTCGCACACCTAGCAGGCTTCGTGACGTCCTTGGTGAATGAAAAAGTCTCGTTATAGTCACCTGTATGGCAGTTTGTTTTGAACTCGATGCAGTATTATGTGCTTCTGCAAGCTCTCGGTGGAGGCTTTGTCGCACAACTGGCAGACTTAGCGACGTCCGTGGTGAATGAAAAAGTCTCGTTATAGTCACTTGTATGGCAGTTTGTTTTGAACCCGATGCAGTATAATGTGCTTCTTCAAGCTCTCGGTGGAAGCTTTGTCGCACACCTAGCAGGCTTGGTGACGTCCGTGGTGAATGAAAAAGTCTCGTTATAGTCACCTGTATGGCAGTTTGTTTTGAACCCGATGCAGTATTATGAGCTTCTGCAAGCTCTCGGTGGAGGCTTTGTCGCACAACTGGCAGACTTAGCGACGTCCGTGGTGAATGAAAAAGTCTCGTTATAGTCACTTGTATGGCAGTTTGTTTTGAACCCGATGCAGTATAATGTGCTTCTTCAAGCTCTCGGTGGAAGCTTTGTCGCACAACTGGCAGACTTAGCGACGTCCGTGGTGAATGAAAAAGTCTCGTTATAGTCACTTGTATAACAGTTTGTTTTGAACCCGATGCAGTATTATGAGCTTCTGCAAGCTCTCGGTGGAGGCTTTGTCGCACAACTGGCAGACTTAGCGACGTTCGTGGTGAATGAAAAAGTCTCGTTATAGTCACTTGTATGGCAGTTTGTTTTGAACCCGATGCAGTATAATGTGCTTCTTCAAGCTCTCGGTGGAAGCTTTGTCGCACAACTGGCAGACTTAGCGACGTCCGTGGTGAATGAAAAAGTCTCGTTATAGTCACTTGTATGGCAGTTTGTTTTGAACCCGATGCAGTATTATGAGCTTCTGCAAGCTCTCGGTGGAGGCTTTGTCGCACAACTGGCAGACTTAGCGACGTTCGTGGTGAATGCCCTCTCTGGCGCGAATGTTAATGAAACCTACGTGGTAAGTGAAAGAGTCTCGTTATAGTCACCTGTATGGCAGTTTGTTTTGAACTCGATGCAGTATTATGTGCTTCTGCAAGCTCTCGGTGGAGGCTTTGTCGCACAACTGGCAGACTTGGCGACGTCCGTAATGAATGCTACAATGTATGTGTTCCATCTTGCGCTTCATGATAATGTCTCGGACTTGTCTCGAGTATAGTTTGGCTACAATGGCAGGAGGTTTGTCAGATAGTCTCTGGTCGATTTTCTTGTTCTATGGAAGTATTCGATGGCGTGTATCCCCACATTTTGTATGCCTAGAGCCGCCACCGCATTGGCCACAATCTTGTATGTGTTTTCATCTTCTGTGACAGACACAGCTTGGACCTTGATGTTGAAGGTGCGCGAATGTTGAAGTTGCGGGGCTATTAACCCCCTCCCCCAGCCCCTCCAACAACTCATTCAGGTCCGCAGTTGTAACGTCCATAACTTGTACATCCTCAAAACCACCCAGAACCTGTTGAATATCCTCGTTTGTCAGCGGAGGCAGTCCTTCATCCACCGATACTTTATCGTCCGTTTTTTTGTTGATTTCTGCGGGCGTGAAGAGTGCAATTTCATCGGTCACCACTGTAGACTCTACGGCTGGCACAGCTCTGACTACAATCCCGAAGATAAACTCATCTCCATCTATCCTCCTACAATAATTGTGTTCATAATATCCATGTCTCCTGTAATAACATAACACACTGTCACTTCCTTGCAAACCACCCAGCATAACTCTCATCAAACTTAACCAATCAATGTTGTACAAATTATGTCTAATTCTGTCCTTGCCCCATGAAGTTGGTGTTTTAAATCAATGTGACTAAAGTTATGGAACCTACCTTTTTCTTTATGGTTTTGCTTAATGACGATACTGGTTACTTCAACTAAACTTGACTTTTCTTGGACACACATTTCTTAACATTTTTATAGAAAAAGAATATTATGCAATCTTTATTCCTGGGTTGCAAAACTTCTCTTCCACATAAATCTCAAACAGGACAATCTACTGACCCTGATAGTACACCCAATTAAAACTCTTTATATTTTAAAGGAGATTTAAACTGTCACTTACGAGACGAATTGTTTTCACCAAAAATAAGGTACCCTCCTCAAACTGACAACTGTATCCTACTTCACACTTTGAAAGACAATATTATCCGATTTAAGATTACACCAACACCAAAAGCCCTGTGAATTATGTGAATATAATAAACTTTAGAATTCGTCGATAATATTTGGCGCCACTCGACTATCACCATGCTGGATACTTTGACAGATCTATGACCTTTAATGTCACTGACATTTAAGTGTCAAAGCCTCTTGGAAGGAAGCGAGCGTGTTTCTTACTAAGTTCTTTAAAGTCATATTTTATCCAAAAGAAAACAAACTACACAGGTGGTTCGTGTCGTTGAAAAGATTCTTCAGCAACTTCGATGTCTAAAATGTTCAATGCATCAAGTAGTTGTGGGCCGTGGACTCTAAACGCGTGTTGTACTACAGCATGTATCTCAGGTAAAAGTGGCTGATTCCAGGCATAAGCTTATTCAATCAGATCGTCAACCGCATGGACAGAGTGATCTTGAAGGAAGATATTTGAAGTGTCGGTCTGATTGGCTTTTTTTAACAAAAGTTGCCACATTACACCATCAAAGTGTACTTGTAAATAACTAGGAAAACGCTCTGTGTAACGCGTTGATGAGCGAGCACGGATACACGCAACACCTCGAACCGAAATTATGTCTATCGAATGTCATTAAAAGCCAATAATTCTTTAGTTTCGTCACATACTTGTATAAAAATCTCCAAAATCTCCAAAAATATTGGTGCCAATCCTTGCTAAGTTTTAAGTTGATCGATTAAACCTTTATGATTGAACGGTTCCTTGTTAATTTTCAAAAATCACAGGATCTCGTTCAAAAAATATACCTGGGACCACCCATATGATATGATATCTAGTGTGTGTACACAATATCAGATCAATCTGTTGAACGGTCATTATTAGTTTCATATCGTTTAAAACTTTCTGCTCTAACTACCTTGCCTTGAACTGTAGATTCGAAGTCGCCGTGAATTTGACAGCCAACACGCAAAATGTCCCTAAAATGACAAAAACTTTTGAAAATAACGACAGATTAGAGTGAAAATTGTCAAAAATACCTTAAATGTTGGTACCAATGACCATGCGAAGTTTTTAGTTGGTCGGTCAATCGGTTCCAGTTTAAATTTCAAAAATCACAGGAAAAATGGTTTCAAATTTGAACCAGTTGGAGGATTTGGCTGAAATTTTTTTTGATTGGGTTGCAATGACTTTGATAAATTTCAAATTGATCGAACCAACTAATCGAAAGATAATTTTTATAAAATTTGAACCAATCACAGGATCCCGTTCAGAAAAGATCCCAGGGATCGCATAGATTACGTTAGTATGTGTACAAAATTTCAGATCGATTGGTTGTGCGGTTTGACCTGGGCAGTGAAGAGTACCGTGGTGACGCTCGCTACGCTCGCTCAATCATTTCTTTGAAATAACTCGCAAATTGACACTGCCCCCTACGTTGCCAGTTCGACCAATGGCGGTAAAGTTGTATTACCAGCTGTGTTTTGTTTCTGTTGCGCGTCGCTGTCAGACATTGAAGTAATATGATATTGTGATATATTTACGTAAAACAACACAGAACACTCACAAAACTTGTTATAAAATCGATAATATTCACCATCTCTCATCTGGGACGTCGCCCTCGGAGAAATACGCAGCAATGTCGACCACATGGACTTGACGGCCGTTCTGGACGCTGTATTCCGCCTGGAGATGATTGTATCTGCGACGCATCATCTTCTCGATGTCGGAAGGAGCTGCTTGTTGATTGATCTGCCTTCGCCGTTTTCCAATGGATAAGACTTGTCGATAATATTCTCGCATATAGTTGGGTTCTAAATGGACTGACTTGACGCCTGGGAACGCTATTCTGCTCGTGTAAATGACTCTCTCTGTGTGCAAGCACAGAGTGAGTGTCTCTGTGTGTGTGTCTCTCTGTGTGACTCTCTGTGTGCAAAGAATTCGTTCTTGGAATAGGACTGGTAATAATGAAATCCAGGATAATATGGAGCATTCGGATAATTCATTTCGAGCCCGACTTTTTCCGCTCGACAGTGGGTGGTGCTGGAGGTGCAGGATTATCTGGATTCTTGCTTTGTTCCAGTTCGTGTGTGTTATGTCTCGGGTTCTATTCGGGAGCGAGAATATTTTAACGCTGACTCCAGAGTTTGCAAACACATTCGCCACTATCTCTTTGATTTCTAGCCATAGTCACCTATCCCTCCCACACGCAAGTTGCGGCATTGCGACATGGTGTATTCCCAGCTCCTTGCATTTGCGTACTAGGTCCCTCAGGCAGTGGGCGATGGCTCTCGGCGTCGGCTTGTCGTAGCGGCACGCCTTCGTCACCAAGTGGAAGATGACTCGTGACCCTCTCGTGCGTTGAACTAGAGCCTTCCCTACCTCAGGGTATTGCCATCTGAGCTCTTCTATCCCTCCGAATGTTTTTCTAAAGTCGGCAGCAATACACTCCCTTGCTAAGGGCAAGATCTGCGGAAATGCAGTGCGAGAGGGGGGTAGGAAAGGGAGCGTCAAAGATATTACCTGAGCCTTCCGTTATTGTGGTTTTCCGTTGGGCAGGAAGTGGATGAGTCATTCGAGCCGGCGGGGCATCAAGTCCAGCCGTGATGGTAGCTGCGCTGCTCATTGCTGCTTCCTGTCGGCCAGCGTTCCTGTCGGCCAGTCCAGCCGTGATGGTAGCTGCGCTGCTCATTGCTGCTTCCTGTCGGCCAGCCTTCCTGTCGGCCAGTCCAGCCGTGATGGTAGCTGCGCTGCTCATTGCTGCTTCCTGTCGGCCAGCGTTCCTGTCGGCCAGTCCAGCCGTGATGGTAGCTGCGCTGCTCATTGCTGCTTCCTGTCGGCCAGCGTTCCTGTCGGCCAGTCCAGCCGTGATGGTAGCTGCGCTGCTCATTGCTGCTTCCTGTCGGCCAGCCTTCCTGTCGGCCAGTCCAGCCGTGATGGTAGCTGCGCTGCTCATTGCTGCTTCCTGTCGGCCAGCCGTGGCATAGGTGGCGTGGTTGGTAGTATCACTTGATGGTACGGGCCTCCACACCCCGCGTGGTGGTGCCATCTTGCTGGTGTCCTCTTGCTGGTACTTGCTGGTTCTGCCGCTGTGCTGTTGAGTGCTGTTCAGTGGCGCTGACTGGCGGTCATCCATGGCATTGTGATCTCGTGGATTTTGATTTTGAAAACATCTATTTATTCTTGATTTCTCTTCCCTATCTTTGATTAATGTTAAGAGCTTAGATTATAAGTCGTTTACCACGTGTACTAGCACCCTGTTTATTGCTGCTTGGTTGCTGTAAGTGTTGCAATCTAGGCGAACTGCAGCCCCGCGCTGAATGGGATCCAGTTATGGCAGATATTGTTGTTGTCCATATTTGCACTTAACTTCACGTATTTAGATTAAACAAAATGAGTAATTAACACAGTTATAACATTTAAATCTTACAGAGCAATGTTTAGTATGCACAATGTGAATAATATTGTATCAGAACAAAAAGAACTAGCGCATTGTGTCCCTACTACTTGCATGCCGCCATCTTGATGGCCATGTTTGATGTTGCACATTATGTTCCATGAACTTCGGCAAGATATCTTCTATAACTTTTACCATGTCCAGGTAAAAACGCCTTCACTGTAATTTAAACAACTATGTCTTGTCCTTACGTGTTCTTTCTGGACTGCTTTTCATTTATCACTTCTATTTATCTACAGTTAGACCTTGAGCTCGGAAGTTGCGTTACGATAGACCTCTATAGAATCGTCATTTTAGCTAAATTTTAATCAAACCCAGACTTTTCATGTAGATAATTTCGAGCCAAATAAAGTGCACAAAATTTCAATCGAATCCGTTGAGTATTTCGAGAGATATTACATGGATTGCACAATTCATAGGTTGCATGTGATGTCACCTCATTGTTACCGTTGCCATCTTAATGGCACGCAGAATAGCTGTGATTCTCTGCTTTTTTGACGATATTTTATAGTTAATGAGTACCTGGGAAATTGTATAGGCTTCGGAGATTACTTTAGTACGAAGAGAAATCACTCACATTACAAAAATACATCGGTTTGCCTCAATAAAGTTACTAGGAAAACGCTCTGTGTAACGCGTTGATAAGCGAGCACGACTACGTGCAAAACCTCGAACCATAATTCCTTAAAAGCCGGCAATAATATACCTAAAACAACTGAAATCTAGAAGCACGATCCACTAAATTATATAAAAAATAGCTGAAATTGCTTCTCATTGCAAGTTATGGCAACAGTTATTGCAAGTCATTGCAACATGATACACACTCATGTGTATTTATTTTAGTATTTAGGTATGTAGGTATTATGGAATTATTATAAATAAAAAATACAGAAATTCAAACCACAAAATAGGCCATTATCTAAGTGCTAATATGAGCAAACATAATTTAAGAAACATTATCCAAACAGTTACTTGCCGTTCCGTATAAATGAGCTTATTTCTTCTAGCACATTGCTTACCTAACACAAACCTAACACATTGTATCTGATACAAATGAAATACATATTTCATAAACATAATTTCAATTATCAACCAACCAATCTATTTCTACAATCAAGCAGACATTTCATCGGTCTACAAATAATTTGCTCAGCCTTTGAAAAGATTGGAAGTAAGACTGCATGTTAAAACTCTCATAAACAATAAATACATATACCTATTAACTACATCTTCAAAAATAATAAAATAAACCCTAAGTATAACCTCGCATGTATTGCTTTAACTATTATCTAACCGCAAAGAAATAATTGTTACGTATTCAAACAATAATAGATAGACAGCTGCTTGCTTCCGAGTTGTTTTGAATGGAGCGCATCGGGCGGCCGCAACGGACTCCTCGAACCTATAATGCTATTTATATGGGAAAACGCGACTTTTTTATTTGTGAACGGATCTTTCTCAAAAACTATACCGGTCTAAGTTAGTATGAGATGAAGGTGTGTGCAAAATTTCAGATCGATACGTTGACCGGTGCGGCCTGGGTTGAACCAGCAAAAAAAACAAAAAACAAACACACACACAGAGAAAGTGCCGCAAGAGTCAAGTGGAGACGCTCGCTCCGCTCGCTTAATAAATCTGACCCGGTAACGTGCCAACATAATGGGTGGACAATTCAATAATTTAGCATTGCTGATATAAAACAAAAAAGTTCGTGCTGGCTATGAATATCATAAAAAACATACTTTTTTCGAAACTTTGAAACTTCAGGAATCCGTGAATCCATTGGCAGTGAAGAAAATACAATTTAACTCTGTGGACCTTGACTAAATAGAACCATATGAAAAGCAACATTTAAATGTAATTAGATGTTATTTTGGGGGTTGAGAATGTGGGGGGGGGGGGGAGGGGGGCGCAAGATAACTTTTCTGATATTGGAATTTTTTCTCGAGTGTACCTCCTTACGTCACATTGCATTTTGAAAATGATTTAAGGGTCGTTCCACGGCCCATCGACCAGTTTTGAAAAAAAGTGGCCGCGGCCTGATTTTTTTATTCTTTTCAAATTTTGCATAGTTGTTACCTATCATATGCTTAGCTTAGCCACATCTCGCTTTTATTTTTGTGATGCGCTGATATCGAGTTACATGGCGCCAAAGTTTGAATGTGGCGAAAAATCGACGAAAAGACGCTCTCATATTTTCTATGTTCATTCCAGCACTATTATAGATATCAACTTGAAACCAGCGGCAATCTTTTCCTTAGATGGTAGTCATAAAATTTCCATACAACCATACACCCCATACAACCCCATTTAAAGTACACTAATTTCCATTATGTAAGGCCCAATATAACTTTCCTAATAAGTACAGAATACTCATGAGTCAAGACGACAACGGTTCCAGCAACGATTTTGCTTCCACATTTGTGTTCTTGGTTAGAACAACTCTGAAGGTGAATAAATTAATATTATCTATGAAGTAGTTAACGGGCATAAGGAAGTCCAGAAATTCCGCCCTTGGGATGAATACCGATTCATGCGACGTCCCCAAATGAGGGATCGAATCGGGGTACTTTATGTCATCATTAGTGATTTTTAACAGTCCGAATTTATGGGTGGAAAATTCAAAAATCTTCTCAGCACGGCGATCGCTCTCCTGGTATGTGAATCGTAAAGGTAGTGGACGTCCAAATTCAGGTGACTCGATATTGAAATCAAAGCGCAAAGGGAGATGAACTCGGACTATAGCACCATAAGATGCGTTGTCCAACTCATGTCTTGCTGCGCAGTTGCGTGCCCAAGCTCGTAGCTCAGGATTAACTCGTATATTTCGTGTAGGTGTTTCCCTAAACGCTTCGGTGGCGTCTATGAAGATATGACCATGTTCAGCCATCATATTAAGCTCTTGTAAAGTAGTGCGTCTTGAGCCGTCGCTTTTGTAGTCGAATGACCTCACAAACCCACTCTGGGACGTTCTGTTCCACACTGTCTCTAGGACGGGCTGCAATACCTGATACATTCTCGACACTTCTACGCCCGCTCCAAAACGTAAATTCATCCTTCCCAAGGATTTAGTGCCGGAGAGAGCGCTTATATGCTGGGTTAAGGGGCTCGATGCGTGTTTTGCTACCATCTCGAGCACGGTAGTCCACATTTTGTGAGTTCCGTACTCGTCATGTATCTGAAAATGATGAACTTCCCGGAGAATGTGATTCATCGCTAATCGCATAAAAATCATATCTTTCACGCACGATGACTCCAACTGTATCTGTTCTATCAATGGAGTTTTTCGCTTGTATTTTTCCTCGTGTCCCAAGGACTTCATAAATGTGATAACACTCTTGGCTCGCACTGGAACACGCATACATGATTTGTCCTTTTCGGCTCGCCTGCCCAAAGCGACACGACGCGCTTCAGGAAGTCGTAGTCCAGTATAGAAGTTCGTGACAAGATACTCATTCATCCTTATAATGAAATCTAAGAAATTGTTAAGATAAGATTCGATTATCTCACTTAGCGCACTATTCTTTCGAGCCCAAGCTTTTACAAACTCTCTAACTGCTTTACCAATGCGCCATTCGGCGCTCACTCTACTCTTCTCTTGTGAATAGTACTCATAATCGCTCTCGTTGACAGCGAATATGGGTCTGTGTTCCATCTGGGTGAAATAGATATCATCGAAGCCGTCATTGGCTCTTTCGTTTCGGGCTCCGTTCATCCACCCAGACCCCTCCATATTTGTTCTCATGGCTTCGAGGGATGCCTCGGAGAATCCGCTCCTTGGTATTGCTCGTACTCGGTCAAGGGGATAAACATCTCGAGCTGCATTTGGTATTTCTTCAAGGATGTTGTTCCTGACACCAAGACGGACGATTATCTCCTCGACCATTCGAGCACTCTCTTCGGTAATTGAGTCCAATGATCTGTTACTGTGCATAAACATTAACTTGCATAACAGGGCGGCGAAGCCCATGTAATCATCAGCTTCGTCAGGAAAGTCATCCCAGGTTAGTTGTACTTGCACGTACCCTGGGCATATGAATCCAGCTAATAGAATGGTGAAATCTGGGGCCAAGCCCGCATCGTATTTTTGAGCAATAATGTTGGTCAGAAACCCAGCCCGAGTAGAACTGGTTTTCGCCTGTTTCATTAAATTAGCGTCGTTCATGGGTGTTATCGGGAGATCAGGAGCGATGCATTGCATCACCAGATCTAAAGACAATCTGACATCGTAATTGAGATCAGTATACATCAAGCCGACGTATCTGAAGTCTGCGAGTGGATGAAAACATCGGGTCTGCGTGGCCCTGGGCATGGTATGCATGGACCTCGCCGTTCCGGAAGAACGATTAATAAAATCTTGAACCGCATCGCGCATCTGATTCATGGTTTGGAAGGTATATCTCTGCAAATCCCTAGTTATACTGAGGACATCTGCATTACCGCACACGTTGGCTTCAACTAGATTGTCTTCAGTCTGTACCAGTCCTATGCCATGGATGAGATCTCTCACCCAGGCGTGTGACATACCATTGAGGGTACGGACAACTTCGGTCGGATACCCTAACATTTCGGGCTTAGGTTGGCGCATTTCCCACGTGTTTGAAGGGGGACACACTAAGAAAGAGCTGGCTTCCTCAATGTTGCGTTCAATCATGGACCAAGTAGATGATATAAAGTCAGTAGTTCTTGCAAAATACACCATACACCATACAACCATTCCATACATCCTTTCCTTGTTAAATGGTAGTCATAAAATTTCCATACAAGTGGTAAAAATTTGGGGTCAAAAACCACAAAAATTTTGCATTTTGCAGTATATTTATGACGATATTTTTCCATGAAGGACTTAATTAAAAAAAAAATCCAAAACATTTGTGTGATTACTACACATCTGTATCATACCCCTTAAGTGTTTGTGTTTTTTACCCCTTTAAACAGAAATGTTGTCTCAAAATGTCAAAATTTGGCATATTTGACCCCATTTTGACAGAGAAGGGTCAACATTACAGTCATCCAAAAAATATAATTATTTAAAGTTATCCTTTGTCTACAAAATCCCGCAAGTTTCATGTTGTGTTTCGGGTTAGTTACGGAAATATGCAGTTTCAAACGTACTACTATAGCGAGTGAAATTTCCATCAACGCCGTAGCGTGAAATAATGTAATTAGGTATATTACGTACTAGATGTGAGCGCGTGACGTGACTCACGACTTTTAGCGTGAGTGTGCGTGAGTGTGCACACCACTGCTAAAAGTCGTGCGTGAGTGTGCAAAGTTACTGGTCACGCGTGAATCGTGACACGCGTGTCACACGGGACTAAAATATTCACAACTGTGATCTCTTAGTCTGCTTCAGAGCTTCTTCAGTCTTGAAGATATAATTGATCTTATTTTTCATTCAATTGTGAATGACAAATTATTTTATGGGTATTGAATTGGGTGAAATAGTTTTGGGTCGTTCACCGGAGCAGCTCTAAATAAGTAACTTTTTATACTAGAATATTTCTCTATTTTGTATTCAATTAATAATATTTTAATCACCTTTTTACCCATTATGCAGCCATGTCTGCGTGCTAAATTAGTCTCTATAACGTTAAAATTAAAATAAACACCCGGCGGGGCATGATTTTCTTAATTTTTACATAATTTTTCATTACCATCAACCGATTTCTGTACATGGTCATCTTGATGTTAAAATTAAAGGGAACCTTAATAAGCAAATTTAAATATTTTATGCGTCCCAACCTATAGTTATTATCGGGTATAAGTAAATACATGTAAAGGTAGTCCGTGGCCAAGTTACATTTCTCAAGCTAGACATTTATAATATTTTAAATTTTCCAAGACAACTTTTTGAAAAGTGTAGACGGCTGTTGTTGTACTGTGTTGAAGGTGGTTACTAATTACACAAACGCTCCTGGAGATCATCGTCTCTCAAGTAAAGAACAAATAAGTGCATAGTATAACTTGCTCGTTTACCCAGTGGTAACTTTGTATCTCATCCTGGACCACGAATGTAAAGTTTTCAGAAAAATCACCCGAAATGATGCACTCTTTTCGCTGTAGAGTTTCCCTTCTCTGTCTCTAAAAGCAGCTGACTGTATACAGGATATAAAATGATGCTGTTTAAGATTGATGAGTTTGTCAATTAATGTTTGAATGATATCTGTGTATGTTTCCTTGACGTTGTTGAGTCTGCAGCGATCTGTTGAAAGCCACTGCTTGAAACTCACCTACTCCTTCACACAATCTTCTGCACCAGAGTAAAGAGAACATGTAGCACTGATATGCACTATTTTTGCAGATTTAATCTAAATATATTCCAACAGCACACTCCATTTTGATGGATGCTTTCGATCTACTCGGATGAAAACTTTGAACTGAACTGATTCTTAAAGCATGAAACAAACACAAAACCCTTAACTCTGTACAAGTGCTGTGCCAGATCACTTCATTAAATCAGTCATCATCTTCAAAAGATAAGTCTAAGAATTATTGAATATGACAACTTCTGGTCTGATTCCTAAACTCCATAAATCGCCCCGCGTTATCAATTCACCACTTAGAGCCAGTCACCCCATTTGTAAGTCTTCATAGCGATTCAATAAATTATAAATTAATGTTAACAATACGTAATTACCGTTAGAGTTAATAATGTTGTTATTAAAATGTCGAGATATTACATTCATACCAATAATAAACCATAACACAAAAATTACAAAATTCATTAATTTAAGTTTGGTCATTGTTCATGAAATTATTAAGTCACTAAAAAATTCATATTTCCGTAACTAACCCGAAACACAACATGAAACTTTCGGGAGTTTGTAGACAAAGGATATCTTTAAATAATTATATTTTTTTGACGGCTGTAATGTTGACCCTTCTCTGTCAAAATGGGGTCAAATATGCCAAATTTTTTGAGTTTTGAGACAACATTTTTGTTTGAAGGGGTAAAAAACACAAACACTTAAGGGGTAAACTTTGTTGATACAGATGTGTAGTAATCACACAAATATTAAGGATTTTTTAAATTGAGCCCTTCGTGGAAAAATATCGTCATAAATTAGGTGCAAAATGCAAAAGTTTTGTAGTTTTTGACCCCAAATTTTTACCACTTGTATGGAAATTTTATGACTACCATTTAACATACAATGATAGTGTCATATCTAAGGAAAAGATTGCCGCTGGTTTCAAGTTGATATCTATAATAGTGTTGTAATGAACATAGAAAATATGAGAGCGTCTTTTCGTCGATTTTTCGCCACATTCAAACTTTGGCGCCATGTAACTCGATATCGGCGCATCACAAAAATAAAAGCGAGATGTGGCTAAGCTAAGCATATGATAGGTAACAACTGTGCAAAATTTGAAAAGAATAAAAAATCAGGCCGCGGCCACTTTTTTTCAAAACTGGTCGATGGGCCGTGGAACGACCCTTAAGTATATTGAAAACTGACAGTACCATTTAGGAATCAAAATTGTATTGTTGTGATCTCTGCGGAGATGCGTACATTTATATAATCAAGTTGAATCTTATTATGGGGAGACCTGAATAACATCGCATGAAATTCTACTACTCAGTCTTGACCATGGGCTTCAAGTATACTTTGTGCTTTTTCGATCATGACCAAATAGCAGTGAGGAAAGTAAGGTCACTTGAGAGTAGTCAGACAACGACATAAATGCTATTCACTCTGCTTTCATATACACTTGATAGTGTGTCCCGTGTTTTCTTAGCATATATTTTTTAATGTGTGAAATCTTTGATTGTGTTGTAATTTTTTATGTTGCGTATTTGTTTCGTATAATTAACTAATTTGGGTATGATAACGGATTCAGAATTGGGATTCGTTTAGATTCGTTCATAACTTTTTCAGTTGCTGTTCTGCCACTTTGCGTTAACTCTTCACTGAACAGATCCATCCATATTTAATTATTGTTTCAGTTTGTTTTGAAAAAAAAATCAAGATTTAGAATTGAGTTGCCATTGAGATCGGTAGCTCCGTGAGGGTCAATTCAATTGTCACGATCAGCCAATTCGTCGGCAAGAGTTGTTCAAGGGCTGCTCTCTATATTATACCTTGATCAGAAAATATTGTGATTAGGTCATGTGTTACATAGCGGGGCTCTTTAGTCCACTTGTAGTATACACATTCCTCATTTGAGACATTTCTTGCAAATGTGTCGAGACAACTTCCCCCGAAACCAGCCTTCTACGAATGTCATTCGAAACAAGACTGCCACGCAGAAATGATCGCACTCGAGTTCTTGGTGTTGTCTGCTGTGAGTTCTTAGTTATTGGATCTCGAGCCCTGAGGTCCCCTGTAGAGTCAACACATCCCCACTTGACGAATGAGATGTTTCTCCATTGGCTCATTAGCTGGTCGATTAATGGACCATTGCCACCCATTAATTCTGCCAACTCAATTATACTGCCTTTCACCGTCTTCAGGGTTTCTGCTAATGCAACATGGATATATTTTTTTAAACTTTCACGTTATCTGGAAGTCGTTGTTGGATCTGTTTTGCCAAATTCACCGTGAAAGCAATATAACGTTTTCTCAGAATGGCAGCGTCAACAGTTGATAGATTAGCTTCTTTTATCCCGTTTTCGTACTCTTAAACCATCTCCCCGACGGCTGCCACCTTAAAGCGGTGGTGGGGTTTGTGTTGGCCAATGATCCACTGCAGCTACGCCGGCGAGCATATGCTTATGTGTAAGGGCTTCCCATGCCGGACAGGTCAGTGGTGAGGCCCAGACAAACAGCAGCCAGGGTCGACCCTCTTGCAGAGCATGGGAGGGCTTCCCCATCCCTTGAATTTGCGGTCCCCTCGGGCCGGCCTTCCCCCTCGAGATGGTGATCCCCCTGAAAGCTGGTTCCGCCGGCCCGAATCCTCAAACACCCCGCCCCACCAATGGCTGCCACCTTAGCGCGGTGGTGGGGTTTGCGTTGGCCAATGATCCATTGCAGCTACGCCGGCGAGCATATGCTCATGTGTAAGGGTTTCCCATGCCGGACAGGTCAGTGGTGAGGTCCAGACAAAGAGCAGCCAGGGTCGGCCTAACCATGTTCTTCCTTGAATTTGCGGTCCCCTCCCCTCCTCTCGGGCCGGCCTTCCCCCTCGAGATGGTGATCCCCCTGAAATCGGGTTCCACCGGCCCGAATCCTCACACCCCCCGGTCCGTCCCCATTCCGGCCTGGCCTCCACACCAGTGTTGGACTCCCCCGGATCGGGCCCGTTAGGTCGACCCCTCCCCATGTCCACCACTTATATCAACAAAGTTAAATGCAAAAATTAATGTGCGCAATATAACCTCGTCGTTGACGCGCCGTTAAACCACAATAATCTAATCTAAATCTAATCAAACACCCCGGTCCGTCCTCATTTCGACCTGGCCTTCCCACCAGTGCTGGACTCCCCCGGATCGGGCCCGTTAAGTCGACCCCTGCCCATGTCCTCCACTTATATTCAACAAAGTTAAAAGTAAATATTAATGTGCGCTAAATGACCTAGTTGTCGGCGCGCCATTAAAATCTATAATTGTAACCCATATATGTATTGGGGTGCAAGTAGCTGTCGATAGGGGTGTTAAGAAAGTCAATTCGTGCAGCAGTAGTGGGGTTTACTACCCTGATGAAGACGCAGCGATGAAGATTCATCAAATCGTTCAATAGTTTAGAAGTGTCAACATTCTCCTTCAAATGCCTTCACGTATGTATGTATGTATTTTATTGTATGTATGTATTTTATTGTACAACTTAGGAAAATAACATTACATGTTTACATAATACTATTTGTCACAATTCCGGTGGTTGTAATAGTCTTGATGCTTTAAATAGTATAAGATAAGATAGTTTTTACAATATAGTTAGTTAACTCTGTAACAAGGTCATTCTATGCTACCTATATTATACTATTGAAGTCAGAGAGGCTGAGAACATAATTCATTTTTTCCTTGGGCAAGTCGTTCCATAAGCGTGTAGCCCTGCCAAGGAGGGAGTATCGGCCCACCGTCGAAGCGTATCTTTTCAGGAACAGTTTCTTGTTGTGGTCGCTTCGGCCGAAATACTTAGGATCTTGTGAATATTTGACCAGGTCTTGCCAAGCTGGTTGGCCAGACTCCGCTTTGAAGAGGTATCGGAGGGCAACCTTACTCCGTCTTGACTGCAGCAAATCCCACTTCAGCTCCTTCACAATCCTGCTCACGCTGACGTGTGGACTCTTCTTCTCCTTGCACCATTTGCGATGGCAGTTAAGCACATACCTCGCAGCCTTGCGCTGGATCTTCTCAATGGCTGTAATGTGGACAGCTGTTTGGGGGTCCCAGATACCGCAGCAGTATTCCACTAGAGGGCGGATCAGACATTCGTAGGCATGTTGTTTAGTTCTGGGATGGCTTCCTTTGAGGTTGCGCATAACAAAGTACAATGATCTCCACGCTTTTGATGTTATTTTAGCAATGTGGGGAGCCCAAGACAGGTTTGAAGACAATGTCACTCCCAGATATTTACAAGTATTTGATTTGTCGAGTGATTGTCCACTTAATACGTAAGATGTTGGCATGAGAATCTTTTTCCTTGTGAAGCTAATGCATGTAGTTTTTGCTGTATTCAGTTTCATCCCGTTTTCATTGACCCACTTTTGTATATTTTCTAAATCGCTTTGTAAAATTTCTTGATCTTGTAGCGTATGAATTGCTCTGTAAATGATCAGGTCATCTGCAAATAGCTTAGTCGGAGATTTGATGTCTTTCACAATATCGTTTATGAATCCCAGGAATAGTGTGGGGCCAAGGACAGTTCCCTGGATGACTCCTGAAGTGATGCTAACTGGTGAAGACAGTGAAGTACCGACTCGAACTACTTGGGTCCTGTTTGCCAGAAATATCTTGATCCACTCGACCACTCTCCTATCAAGTCCCATTGAAGAAAACTTATCCAGCAAGAGGTTATGAGGCACCACATCAAATGCCTTGGAAAAGTCAACCAGTATGGCATCGACTTGGGTTCCATTGTCCATATTTTCAGCCAGTTCTTGGGTGAAACCAGCTAGCGATGACTCGCATGAAAACCCCTTTCGAAAACCATGCTGGTTGGTGTAGAGCCAGTTTGTGTCAGCCCATACTGCATGGATGTAATTCACCAACAGTCTCTCCATGATCTTGCAAGTGATTGACGTGTTACTTATGGGTCTGTAGTTGCAAGGGTCGCTGCGGGAGCCATTTTTGTATATAGGATGGACAATAGATGTACTCCAATCTGGTGGGATTTGATTGTTGTTAATCGAAATGTTAAATAGGGTCTTGAGATATGGAATCATTGAACATCCTGTCGCTTTTAACATTTGTGATGGAACTCCATCCGGTCCCATGCCCACATTGAACTTAAGATCTCTTAAAACTCTTTCTAAGGAGGCATTGCTGATTGTGAAGCTGTTAGTTTGCATCAAGATATCTCTGTTGCTGGGCACATGGTTACTGGCGTGCCATTTTGTATCAGTATTGAAGACTTCTTGGTACGTTTGGTTCAAGAGAGTTGCCTTGGCTGGATCTGTTTGAGCACTGGTGTTCAAGGTTGTAAGTGCCGGGATGGAATTATGGCCACCTCTTTTGCTGTTAATATGTTTGTAGAACTGTGTCCAGTTTCCAGGATCTTCTGGGTTCAGCAGTCTCTGCATGTGGTCATCAAGAGCATTTTTCTTTGCTAAATTGAACTTGGCAACGATGGCTTTATATTCCTTGTACGTTTACTTATACGTTTACTCAACCTCTTGAAGGAAGGGACAGATGTATTTTAAGTTAAGTTCGTTGACATTGTCCGCGTACATGTTGAACAATAGCTCTGCGGTGTAGCAGTTGACTCTGGTTTTGGAAGTTAAGTTTCAACTCGTCCCACTGTGACTATATTTTTGTAACCGCCGGCTCAATGGACAATCGCTGTGTTGCACACATTTTTGGTATTTTCAGTGGCTCTTCCCTGACATTTATATTTTGATACACTTATTTGTAAGGTTCTAGCCGTACAGTTGAATGGGAAAACCAATTTTAAGTCTCTCTAGGCAGAAAGTCAATATTCCTAGATGGTCTTCTCAGAAGCGTGGGAAACCGCTAACTGTAGGGAGTGGCACACGCATCTCATCAAGATGAGGTGGGACCATGTTGGTTCTTCAGCTTCTCGTAAACGCCATTGTTAACACCAGTCATGACTGAGGCATTGTCTGTGCCGATACCGATCATGTTCCTAATGTTAACATTGACTTATTTGTACACTAGCGGTCACAACATCATCTGCCGTAGCACCACGTAATCGGACGATGCCATAAAAGTGGACACGGCTGTCTTGTTTGCAGCGCTGAAATAGCGAATTACTGCCCCCAATTGCGTGTGAACAGAAATGTCAATCGACTCATTGATGATGAGGCTGAATTTCAGCTCACCTACATATTGCACTAAACTGGCTTCGAAGTGAGGAGGACCTCACCAATGGACTGCCACCTTAACGCGGTGGTGGGGCTTAAGGGGCCGGCTCACATACGAGTTGGCCCCAACCAAGTGCAGTCCAGGGTCGACCTAGTCCCATGCCCTCCCCAAATTCGCGGGCCCCTCGGGCTGGCCTCCCCCCTCGAGATGGTGATCCCCCTGAAATCGGGTCCCACCGGCCCGAAGCTTTCCTCCACCCCCCGGTCTGTCCCCATTCTGACCTGGCTTTTCCACCAGGTTCAGACTCCCCCAGATCGGGCCCGTTAGGTCGACCCCTCCCGATGTCCTCCACTTAGTTCAACAAAGTTCAAAGTTAAAATTAATGTGCGCAATATAACCTCGTCGTTGACGCGCCGTTAAACTCTAATAATCTAATCTAATCTAATCTAATCGAAGTGAGGAGCTTTCACTTGTGTCATCATCTCTGTGCATTTCGTTCTATGCATTTTTAAGTTTTTTTGCAGGCAGAGAAACACTAATTTTTTCCCGGCAAAGCTGGCCCAAATGATCACAAGATAGGATTAAGCAATGCACAGCAATGAATAATGCCAGGCCTCTGCTGCTTTGGCAGCATTATTATAATTGCAATATGCCCCGAAGCATTACTCAACTTCATTTGGCAAAGGTTGTAACCCAGAGACATTAAAATCCCCTGATATCGAATAGTAAACGAGACGTAATGAATAACAAACGGTTAGCCCTGTAGAAAAAATATAGAATGAAACTTAAATTATTTTTTATATATCTTTAATACACAATTTCTAAAATTAGATCCTTAGAGTAAAATCCTGCTAAAAAAGGAACCCCGCATAAGTGGCATTGTTGGAAGTAAATTCAAGTTTTGACTGACTGCTGTCGATATCGGGGTTTTCAGCAGACTTATGTGGACTTGATTTGCTGTGATGTAGTAAATCACGTTATTTTGGTAAGCAATTCAAGTCGGCAATACCTTGCTGTCGTGATCCAGTGCTTTAGAGCAGATTCACTTTCCCATGCTTTTCTGTACTTTTGTGGATACTGTGGAGCCATAATACAACAGTAAGTACAAAAGTAATACAACATGGGCTTGTTACTTACATTCAATTGGTCAAATTAACTTAATGCATGGCTTTGACATTTTGCCATGTGAGTACAATTTGAAATGACAATCACTTAATAATTCGTGTTGTTTGCAAGTTGGTGATACTGTTCACCCAGCAGTGTCGGTGAACACAATGTTGCTACAATGTTGCTAGACTGTGAGTATTTCCGAGCCGAGTGCGACCCGAGTCGAGTGAGTTGAGTTCCATTCCCTGTTTTTTCACAATTACAATTTTCTTTCTTGGAACAAGACCCAAATTTTGAATTTAATTTACGTTGACGTTTGAATTCCTGCTCCTCACTCCTTCATGTAGTTGTCTGAAGTTGAGGATGTCGAAGAACGTATTAATCATGACCATGAATATAATAGTTGCAGATACCTCATCGCCAACTAATTTCTGTATCGCAGTGGCCATTCTTGCAGACAGGACTTGTACTGCAAGTTTCGCCTTCATCAGAGTGGGCTATGTGCGTGTTGGTCATACGTGATGTGATCAAGGGCAAAAGTTTGCGTTATGTCTCCTTGGTGTAATGTGGCCCTTATAGGGGTAGAATTGATCCCTATACTAATCTTGGTAACTTTCTAAGGCTGCCACCAGGTTAATTTATTTAGGTAATAGCCGACCTAATAACTCCCTGAAATTGTAGATAAAATATAAATACCTTTAGTTGAGACGTGGAGTACCGAGCCGTTAAGCCGGTAAGTGTAGAACGAAGCCTCGTAGTTATAATAGAAAAGTTGATTTCCGAACAAAAGTTTACCTCAAATACTTTAATCGAGTTTAATAAGAAAATGAAAATAATATTGAACTGATATTTATCTCGTGAAACTGGGAACCTCAATATATTGGAAAGGATTTGTGAAGGATTGGCTTAACCAATATTGCTCACCTCAGAATATAGAAGACGTTCAATGTTGAGTTCACTTGATTGATGTATTTAAAACTTTTGAATTACACTTTGTCGCTGTTGCGTTACACGCTTAAATTGACAATGATTCACAACAAAATATAAATTGTGTGAATGACACAAAACTTTAGGGATATTCCCTTCTTCAAATTGATAGAGTATGAAGAACAATAGACGAATTTAAATTAAACCTCGAAGAATTAGACGACAGCACTATCAGGTAGTGATGTGAAGAGGAAGGAGGATTAAAATTAACCAAACAAGTTTGCCTGAGTGGTGTCATAGGTTGTGATGGGAACGTACTAGGTAGATGCGAACAAGACCAAGTCCAGATGTCAACTGTCGTATTTATTATCGAGCCTCCCTTATATAGGTAGTACAGAGGTACACGTCATCATACATATATCACATCTCCCTCTTTATACATCAATAAACAATTAAATCAACATGTTTTAAACTTCTAATAATTTAATTTTAAACTTCTAAGTGCTTCCTGTTTCTCTCAATAGTGTTTCCACTCTCCAGTTCAATGTGATAGGACCTTGGACGATTTGCACTATTTACAATTCTTGCAGGAGTCCATTCATTATTATTATTATTTCTAAATCTTAAATTATCACCCTTATGTTATGTTATGTTATTGTGTCTTGCAGTTGCGCTGTTGCACGGTGGCAAGTCCCTGATGATTCTATAGTTTTTCTAATAGTTTTATTCGAAATGCTTTCACACACTCTTCTTTGTGCAGTTGCCGCTCAAGGCCGTTCCATTCCCTCGTTCCTCTCGTTATGATAGAGTTCCTTCCCACCTCTGTCCTCACTTGTCCAACCCTTAGCAACCCTTCTCTTCCTGTTCGGTTTGACCACTTCAACCTGTTTGCCATCTCTCCCCAGCCGCCGATTCCACTGCGTGCACGAAAGATGTTGCAGAGCCTGTCTACTCGTCGTCTGTGTTCCAGGGATGACCATCCAAGTTCTTTAATCATTTCTGACGGTCTTTCCACTTTGCGTTGCATCACTCCCAATCTGTCTAATTCAAATAAACATCTTCTCACCCTCCCTGTCACCCTTCTCGCAGCGAGCCTCTGTACCTTTTCTACTGCCTTAATTCCCGCCTGATTCCCTGGATCCCAGACCACCATTGGTCTTACTAAAGATTTGTAAGCCCTATCTTTAGCTACCACTCTGCCCCCCTTTAGCTGTCTCATAATGAAATTTAGCGCATTTATAGCTTTCCTAGTAACTTTTCCAATGTGTTCCCCCCAGTGTAGTTGTTTTTGTATGGTAATTCCTAAATATTTATAACTGTTAACATCTTCAAGCTTAGTGCCATTTAGACAGTATTTTTTGCTCTCCCCTGATTTTCTAGTACTGCAGCTAATAGTTTTACATTTTCCTGTATTTAATCCCATCTCATTGATTCTTACCCAATTTTCAATTTGTGTAATTGCGTATTGTAGAGCTTCCTCGTCTTCTCCCTTTTCAATCTTTGAATAAACTACGCAGTCATCCGCGAACAGTCTTATTTTTACGTTACCTGTTGCTAAGCCATCCTGCATTGTATCTATGAATATGTTAAAAAGTAGCGGCCCCAGAACGCTCCCTTGCGGTACTCCTGATGATACTACAGTTTCGGCAGATAACTTGTTCCCTATCCTTACTCTCTGGAATCTTCCCCTTAGAAAATCCCTTACCCACTTAACGAGTTTAGTATTTTGTATTTTATGAACCATAATTTCTAAAAGAAGATCGTGTGATACCCTATCGAAAGCTTTTTCAAAGTCTAGGAATACAGCGTCTATTCTGCCTCCATTGTCAATTTCTTCTGCTAAGTCTTGGGTGAAGCCCAGAAGTTGTGTTTCGCAGGAGTACCCCTTCCTGAACCCGTGTTGGTAATCACTTAAGCCTCCCACCTTTTCTAATTCAAATTTTAATCTATTGTCTATAATTCTTTCCATAATTTTACCTACTGAGGACGTTAAGCTTACGGGTCTGTAGTTACCAATTTTTTTCCTTTCACCGCCCTTGAGGAGGGGTATAACTATGGCTCTTTTCCATTCACACGGCACTCATCCAATGTCTAATGATTTTTGAAAAATAAATGTAAGGTACGGAATTATTGCTCTTCCTGCCAATTTAATGAATTTATTACTAATGCTGTCCATCCCTAATGATTTATTGTTGCTTATCTTTCTTATTACTTTGAAAACCTCGGCGTAAGTTATTACGTCTAAACTACCTTTATCCTCTCGGCTATCTGTACTGAGCGTGTAATTACTAATCCTTTCCTTTTTAAAAATTGATGAATAGAATGTATTTAGACCTTCCGCTTTCTCCCAGCTGGTAACCAGATCCTGGCCTGCTTCGTCTGTTAATGTACACTAACAAAAATAAGTATCGTAAAAGTACGACAAATGAGTCGGCAGGAAACTGCCGACTCATTCGTCGTAATTCTACGACACAACAATGTTCTAATTTTAAGGTACGAATGTCGTAGTTTTACAGAATGTGTCATATTTTTACGACATAAAAATGTTATAAATCTACGGCATTAGTTAGTAGTTTTACAGAATGCGTCGTATTTTTACTACATAAAATTTGTATAATTCTATGGTTCTAGGTAGTTTGTATTATACGGAACATGGCATATCTATGGGAGCTATGTGACCGAATAACAAAATAATAGTAATTATATCGCATTCACATTACAATACTACACAAATGTACCATATTAGGTCTGTTCGCCGGGGTGTTCTTACCTGCTCGGAACACACCGGAAGTCGTCACGGAAAGGTGTACTTATATCCGTCGAGTTTTGATTAGTAATTCATTCACTTAACACAATCGGTGACGACTTCCGCTTGCTCTGAGCAGGTTCGGAACAGGCCAACGAACAAACCTGCTGTTGCAAAATTTTTGTTGAGCAGATTCTAAGAACCATTTCTGAAAAAGGAAAATACATTATTCCAATTTTCCGTAAAAGTTTTGTTCTGAGAAAACAGAGCATCTGAATAAGGCTCCAAGTTTTCAGCGGACTACTGTAAGATTCTTCTAAAGTCTGTTGCATTTGCTTGAAGGTCTAGGCCGATAATGAAGATAAATACGTTAATATAAGTAGAACCTGATATTCCAATATGAATTATTTCTGGAAAACAATATTGTGAATGTATGAATTGACAATACAAATTATTTTACCAATTGGGGAACAGAATATGAAGGGCAAATGACCAGTTTGCTATATCGCTCAAGGTATTTATAATGAAGAAACGAGATAATATTATCCATTGTTAGTGATCAACAAGAAATGATAAGCAAGCTAGTCCTTCAAAGAATATAGAAATATCTGCAATTGTAGTGAAATAATCCAATAATGTATTGAACAAAACATTACATGTTACGTAATAAGAAGAGAACTGACATTGCAATGTTCATAGTTATAGCTGATGAATGATATCTAAGTCCTCATGGGAGTCAAAAATAAAAAAATTCAGCGTAGCTATGTGAACCACGACTAAAAATTCACAAACTTGATTCTACACTTATAATAAAACATGCATGAAAATTATTGTCCAAATAGTCTAAATTGTAAAATTGCGCACTCTTGCATTATCCACATTAACGAAGATATTTTCTTAAATTTTTACAGATGGTTGAAGCACCAAAAGTCTTCATTGAGCGAGCGAAGCGAGCGTCTCCTTTTGGCTCTTTTGGCACGGACCTCTGTTTTTTTTTGCTTGTTTTTTTTTCTGTTACTGACGATATACAGGTCAGAGTTTTTCTTCGATCGAGCTGAAATTTAGCACACATGTACGTAACATTTCTGATTGTTGCAGACCCTAATTTTTTTGAAATCCATTAATTGGTTCAAATTTAAAAAAAAAATAACTTTCGACTGGTTGTTTCGATCAAATTGAAATTTTGACAAGTCATTACCCCCAACATTGTACCCAATCAAACAAAGTTTCAGCCAAATCCTCCCATTGGTTAAAATTTAAAACCATCTTTCTTGTGTTTTTAGACATTTAAACTAGAACCGATTGAACGATCAACTTATAACTTCGCATGATGGTTGGGACCAACATTATCTTCATTTTTGACAATTTTCATACTAATCTGTGTTTAAATCCGAAAGTTATTGACATTTTACGGACTTTTTGCGTGTTGGCTGTCAAATTCACGGCGACTTCGACTCTTCAGTTCAAGGCAAGGTAGTTAGAGCAGAAACTTTCAAACGCATATGAAACTGATAATGTCCATTCAACAGTCGATCTGATATTGTGTAGATACACTTATATCATATGAGTGGTCTCAGGTATATTTTTTGAAGGAGATCCTGTGATTTTTGAAAATTAACACGGAACCGTTCAATCATAAAGGTTCAATCGATCAACTTAAAGCTTTGCATGGTTATTTGGACCAATATTTTAGGAATTTTTTGAGATTTTTATACCAATCTGTGGCGAAATTTTAGAATTATTTCCTTTTAACGACATTTTCGATAGACCGGTTCGAGATGTTGCGCGTATCCGTGCTCGCTCATCAACGCGTTACTCAGAGCGTTTTCCTAGTATGAAAATATGCCCTCGGTACCTATTATATCAATTTATTATCTCTTTTCGGTACGAATTCTTTTCACTGCCACTCAGGGGGGGATAGCAAATGCCTGTCCCCGAAAATACTTTTTATTGAAATTAACTATACCTACTTATTAATTTTTCCAAAATTTCAATCATATTTAAGTATGACTTAAGTCATACAATGCCCTGTGCTTTTAATTATTGGTCTTCAATATATGAGGAAATTTGAATACAGGAGGTATAAGAAAATGATTTATACACTGGCAGTCCAACTATTTAAATAGTTCACCTAGATATTGTTATCAATTTTTTCCTGATAATATGTCCAGATGTCTACTAGAAAATTAGTTGTTTGTTCAAATCTATCGATTCAAAAAATTTAGATCTTCATTTTAGCCTAAGAATTAACCCGGTTTTACTCATCTGCCATAAGCTAACATGGGGAGAAAATATGAGTTTATCTCAAAAACTAATTCTTGCTGTTTTTGCCATATTCTGGTGTAGAATGATATTGTCTATAAGATTACAAAGTTACAGCTATTTCTATCGAAGTAAGGGTAACGCTCTTCCCTCCTTGAGATATAATTAAGCCGTAAAGAATGCGTGCCGACAGGATATCAAAAATAGTTATAGAATAGGTACCCTGGAGTATATACTAAGACCTAATTATTATCATCTAATTCCCAATTTGTGGCAACTGCAGCATGATCCACAGCGGCAAGGGCATTAAGGAGGCTTGTCACCTTGGGAGCAACCATCGACCGCTTAGGAATCCCACCACGTTTGTTGCCAGAAGGGGGATTTATATCCATTAGACACCTGAAAAATGAATAACAAACCAGACCACCATTAGCACATTGAAAAAAATCATAAAATGTATACAGAAAATTGTGCAGTTTCATAGTTTAATATTGATTAATTTGATTTCATATGAATTTGATAACTTTTGGGGGGGGGAGGGGGAGGGGGAGCACAAGAAAGGTAGATTAATAAAGGGTGGGAAACAATGTGAGGCTGTAAAATGTTAAAAAATAATAATGCAAGGCACCTGTTGTGTTGAAGGAACTGTTAAGATCTACAGTCTGTGTGTGATGAAAAGCCGATGGAATGGAAATATGATAGAATTGCAATATACAAAAGTAAAATTGGTCCGTTTGCTGTATTTGCACTGAAATTGTTTACCCAACATACTGGCCAGATTAATCTACACCAGGTACGTAAGAAGCCAGAGCACGCACAGCAAACAAATTGACCTTCTCGCTTGTTTGTTGTTGCAAAAAGAATGCGGAAGTGTACAAATGGTTGTAACCATGGAAACTATAGAAACTATTAAATTTTGTATGTTCTCTTCTCATATTAATCTCATATAACAAACCTTTGGATCATCTCCAGAGTTGAGGAAGATGCTGGCTGGTACAGAATGTTGAATACAAAGTACGAAAGAAACAGCAACAGGAAGCCATCCAACGTTGTCGTAGCCGTCGCGCAGATGGTGTTCTCGATTATGAGTATTGACTCGCAGTCTGCTTCGTAGATATTACGGCCTATAATTATCAACAAATAACAAATATTTGCCTTAAAATTTAATTTATTTTACCAATTTATTGACCGTGACCTTGGTCTATTCTACAGACAAAATCTTTTGGAATAGAACAAGCTGAACCTTTTGTGATTGCGACTGAATTATTGTTTACATGTAGAAAGTATTGGCATGATTGTATTAAACAAAGCTACAGCTACAAATGAATGATTTATGCGACTATCTTTGTGATACCATGTCAGACCGGCTGTCAATCTGTAATCCGGTATTTAATAATGGTGTAAGTCAAGTGGAGTGGGAAAGATAGTTGAATATTTGTTAAACCTCAATCAGTATGAAATATATTACAATTACAAACGTACCTTTTACCGCCAGGACTGGCCATGGGTTCAGCACGGCAGCCAGCACCTCCTCATTGGTAGCATTTTCTGTGAATGAAATAAACGACGAAACATCAGTACAAATTAGGAAATGAACCGGGTGTCGGTGATGTCCAAACCAAATAACCTAATTTAAAGAAATCGTATAGAAATATATTTACCTCCTACAAGGATATGCAGGGGCGACTCTCCGAAGTAGTCGGCGACGAGAGGAATTACTGCAGTGCGCAGAGGGAACTGCGACCTCTGTTGGTCTGCAGCCAGTCAGGACTGATAGATGTTCTCTTCCATCCTCTCCTTTGCGTTTCCTTTCGTACCCTTGAAGAAGCTGTACATCTTCTCTCCTTTGGCTGCCAAAGCAACATGAAATGCTTCCGAAACATTAATACCCAGAAGAGTTGATGAGTGATTATAAAGTTGTTTTTTTGAAAATAAGAAGGGCCACTGGCGTTGAAGTTCTGTAATTGCTTGCTTCCCCTTAAGAAAAAATACTATTGAAAACTATTAAAAAAAAACTATTGGGTTTTCCCAATAGTCAATTTGGACATTACTATTGAGAAATACTATTGACAAATACTATTTAGAATTTGAGAAATACTATTGGCAAATACTATTAAGAATTTGAGAAATACTATTGACAAATACTATTCAGAAATACTATTCAGAATTACTATTGAGAAATACTATTTAATATTGACAATCTGATATAGTAAAATATTAACATTGGAAGTAGGACCCGATACTATTGGCATATTGAAAAAAAAAACAATTGCGCAAGCTATGCAAAATCAAACAATCAATTGCGACTTTTGAATTATCCGTGGTAATGATGCAATGCAGAATTTGAGACCACTGAGGAACGCCTTCAAGTGTACAGTCCGTGTCACACGGAATTGTTTGCTAAGATATTTTGAACACCCCTTGTCCGAGAGAGAGGGATGGTCTCGGAAGACCGCGCGTTATCGCTCACAGCGAGGGATGGATAAAAAAACGGTTATTTGCAACATTAGGGGCCACGTCTGGCGGACAACTCCGTGTGACACGGACTGTAGTAACAAGTTGAATCGCTAGGCGCTAGTCATGGGGCAAAGGGGGATCCAAATAGGTACGTGACGGCGTTGGTGAGGGGCCACATAGTGCATCGATAGAGGTATGGGTTGGCTCGAGATTGGTGGTAGCGCAATTCCAGTGCCACGTAAATGGTGAACATAATTCACAGATGATCAGGTCTCGGAAACCAAGGAAGACGACATTCATAATAATTCTACAGATTACGCAATATGAATTAATTAACAATTTGCACAAATTATCAACCATTTGTAGTTTTTCTATGATGTGGGAGCCAGTTCAAATATAAATGAAATAAATTTCACGTGAGATAAAATGTATTGTTTAAAATTTAATGAATAAGTTCTGATGTTTTTAAATAATATTTAAATAATATTTTAAATCATATTATGATTCGTTGAAATATTGTGAACAGAGTGAAAAGCTCTTAAAAGTAAAAACATACAATTTAATAAATAAATAAAACAAAGTTTAATTATTATTGAATTTCGAAACTCTTTTCTGTTCATTGTTGAGTTTTCGGCGTACAGCTTCCGTTATGAGTTTTTCAGTCTTCTTGTCTTTCCCGAACACTCCCTTGACATGATCTGTAGACATACATGAACACATTTCAGTAACTAGAAATATAATTTGTAAGCCTCTCCCAGCTCTGTGCCTCTAGGGGAATCTCGGACAACTTCTTGGAGTAAGCATTACATTCAATTGCATTTAGTTTCTACTTGCTCAACATTTATCTCTTGCAGTTCAATACACACAATGCCAGTTGATTCATACAAAGTAGTTTAAATCTATGAAAAAGTAACATGTGACAACATAGGTACCTACTATTCTAAAAAATCTTTAAATTTAAATTTGTAGAAGGAAGGAAACTTGATAAAGTATCAGGCAAGCTTCTTAAGAAAATACGAGTAGCTACATAAGATAATAAATTAGGTTTACATTTAGTGAATCAAAATACATACCAACAATAGCTTCCAGCTTTGCAGCATCCAAGGCAGGCTTGGGTAAGACGTCCGCGGCCGACGTGTTGGATCTCAGTCCGGTAATGGAGCAGGACTGCAGTTCCTGCTCAGTAAAAACTGACATCATTAGGTCGCAAGTAAGTTTCCCCAGCCTTTTGCGGCTGCACCGTTCCAGTCTGACCTTGGAAATCAGATCTTGTATCTTGAGTTTCTAGAAATAGAAATAACACACTTTATACTTTGAGACAGTTATGGAATTTGAAATATGCTTTGCTTATTAATTGATTTGTTCAAGCTAAGTTTTGTCGACTAGTCACTCGACATTGTCAGGCTTCTCTATACTACCTAATTGAAAAAGAAATATCATTTTAATGTGAAACTTCAGAATGTTTCAGAATGATATTTTAATGTGTCAGAAGGGTTCGAGGCCACTAGTCGTTGAATTAATTGTGAAAAAAACTACTGGACATTTTAGGTAACTGAACTGTATAGTACATAGACAAAACAACCTACTAAACTTACAAATTTAATTGAAAATCAATCATAGAAGTTGAATCCAACAGTGCAATTTACCAAACACTCGTCTGCTCAGCTTGCTTCTCTCCAATTAAACAGGAAACTCCCCGAATTGACTGATAGTTTGAAAACATCACAAAGTCCTATTTGACCTACACCATAAAACCACAACTAGAACTGTCCAAAATTCAATTATCTTATCATAGCCCCATGTACTTGTTAATACTCACGTTGGTGCACGGTGCATCCTCTGCGACTTCTTGAGAGGAGGCCTCCGTTGGTGTTATTGGTAGATCTAATACAGACTCTTCAGAATCAATTGATGACTCCGGCCGGGAATCAATTGGTGACTCCGGCCGGGAATCAATTGATGACACCGGCCGGGAATCAATTGATGACTGCGGCCGGGAACCAATTGATGACTGCGGCCGGGAACCAATTGATGACTGTGGCCGGGAACCAATTGATGACTGCGGCCGGGAATCAATTGATGACTGCGGCCGGGAATCCGATGATGTTGTAGGGTGATGTGTATATCCAGTCATTGCCTAAAGAAGAAAGATAAAGTTCACTTTAGCCTAAAGTGGACTTTAGCGGTCTAGATGGCTGTGTTTCATTGGCTGTTGCCAAGGTTTCAACCCATAAATCCTACCGCTAACTTTATTGGGACATTGTTTATCCGGGACTTAATCTTTTTTAGGTAAATTAAAAGGGGTTGAATGTACTAATGGCCATCTCAATATATTCACAGCACAAAACACCATTTACTTATAGGAAGGTACACTCAACAATTCATAAAACGGTATTTGAACGAAACAGATTGGCTTCTGGTCAGGTTCAATGACAATCTATCCTTGTTATTATCAATGAAATCAGAGCTCATCTGCTAAAGGTAAATGACGAGTAAGTATAGACTTCATCAGATGATGCCACCACATTTTTTTCAGACAATTCATTTCTTTAAAATACCGTTTTATGAATTGTCGAGTGTACCTATATGAAGGGGGGGATATCGAATGCTAATCCCCGAAATTTTTATTTTTTTTAAATTATAACAAAACCTACTTCTCGAAAACTAGTTCACGGTGCTTTTTTTGCCATATTCTGGTGTAGAATGAAATTGTCCATAAGATTGCAAAGTTTCAGCGATTGCTATCAAAATAGGGGTTACTATAAGCTCTCCCTCCTTAAATGTCATGAGCACTATAAAACATCAAAAAGACAAGAAGGTACAATTAATTTAAGTAGGTACTCACATCAAACTCTTCAGTTACGAAGAGGACATCTGTTTGTTTGGTTGCTGCCAGGGTGCAAGTGGGTGAGCTAGGGTATTGGAAACTGCCAACAACTTTCCTCGATCCGTTCCCTCCCGATTCCTTCCTCGGTCCACTCCCTCCAGATTCCTTCCTCGGTCCGCTCCCTCCAGATTCCTTCCTCGGTCCGCTCCCTGCAGATTCCTTCCTCGGTCCGCTCCCTGCAGATTCCTTCCTCGGTCCGCTCCCTGCAGATTCCTTCCTCGGTCCGCTCCCTCCAGATTCCTTCCTCGATCCGCTCCCTCCAGATTCCTTCCTCGGTTCGCTCCCTCCAGATTCCTTCCTCGGTCCGTTCCCTCCAGATTCCTTCCTCGATCTGCTCCCTCCAGATTCTTTCCTCGATCCGCTTAAGGCAGTCTTCTTAGCGGCAGCTTCCAGTGCCAACATCGCACCTTCGCACGACTTTATCAAGCCAGGCATGTCTAGAAGCAATTGAGGCAGATCAGAACACCCACTACATAACTTCCCCCCCAGTAAGGTTTTTTCAGGTGTTACAACTTAACAATGTTACTTATAAACTGACTGCGTTTATCACTACTTCAAAAGGTTTGACGTCAGTGATATTACTAGTACCTACTGAAAAGTGAAGACAGTATAGATATCAATTCATCGCAATACCTAGCTGTTTAGTCTCATTACTCATGATGTTTCTTAGTACATTATAGATAAGTATTAAAGAATAATTGATCATATTGTGATTTTATAAGGAACGTTTTCTATGAGTGGATCCACTTAAACATAATTTGTTTTAAAGAACAATTATTCATGCAATTACATTTAAAGCTTTTGAAGATGTTATAAATTTCTCTCTCTGATAAATCGACAAATTATTAAAATTGGCTGTGGAATTAATGAAAATAATTCAATTAGGTACCTTGAACAATTTTCAAAATTGCCTTAGTCGACTTTAGTTCTTCCTTTAGCAGCCTCTTCTCTTCCTTTAGTACAGCAATTTTACTGCAAAGCTGGAATTTTGATTTTTTGCTGTCTTCTTCGTCCGACGACTCACTGTCAATGATTACCTGTTGGCAGAAATAAGTAATTTGTATAATATTTGACATGTAGGTCTGCCCTGCAAACATACACAATTTATAGTGAACCAACTAACCGTCTTTGACCGTTTACGCTTCTGATTATGAGTTGGAGTTTCGATGCCGGGAATCAAATCTTCTTCAGTTGTAGAAATGGTTTTTATCTCTCCTTCAGGTCTGCTTTGACTATCTTCTCCCTTCTGAGTGCATAGTCTCTTGCGAGAAGCGATTACATCAAGCAGTTTCCTTGCATTCGATTTATCAGTCTGGAAAGAAGCACTCATGTGAAATTACGGACTAGAATTTTGCAAGTCCGTGGGTGTACCTACCCAACAAATTATAGCGTGTAGGTACGTCATGATGATACTGTTTCTTGGAAACTAAGTATCTTGACAATATTTGATTTTACACAATTGTTTGGTAGAACTTTTTAAGGGAAAACAAAATATTATGTTCCTAGTCCTACCTGATTTTTGCAGGTACCTGCTGCACGTTTTTGTGGGGATGTGATAACACCATATTTCTCCAGATTTTGCACAACTTTGCACATGTCAGCATAATCTGTGAAGTAAAAATATTGAGAATATAGATGAATAATTGATTGCCAGTCTCGATGGCAGATCACAGGCAGCGGAGCAGTGTGGAGCAGATGATTTACAACATAGGTACCTACCTATAGGTAGGTAGGTAGCAAGAAGCTCTGAGATAGGCCAAGAAATCACATTTGTGAATATTAGTCACGCGTGTCACGATTCACGCGTGACCAGTAGCTTTGCACACTCACGCACACTCACACTAAAAGTCGTACAGAAGGCTGTGGCTGATACAGGAGTTAAAAGAAATATGTCTGGACTCTTATTTGCTCGCCTGGGTAGGTACGTTGGCTCCGATTGGCTGAAGCTCGAGTGTTGCTGGAACATTCTGCTTATTGAGCATGTTTTGGTTGGCATTTTGTGTTATAGTTGGTGTGATCTTGGGCTGGCTGTCGCATATATTGACCAATCTGTCGGATATTGATTTGATTGCAGTCACAGAACAAAGGACTTCGTATGACTTTGTTCTCGAGGGTCCGGATTCAAAGCTTTCACTATCAAACAAAATGCCAACCAAAACATGCCCAATAATCTGGTAGGTACCTACCTAGGTAATCAAATAAACCTACCTACCTACTACTAGGTAGGTAGGTACACTCGACAATTCATAAAACGGTATTTGAAAGAAATGGATTGTCTGAAAAAAATGTGATGGCATCATCTGATGAAGTCTATACTTACTCGTCATCTACTACTTCTAGTAGGTGAGCTATAATTTCATTGATAATAACAAGGATTGATTGTCAATAAACCTGACAAGCAGGCTAGCAGCCAATCTGTTTCGGTCAAATACCGTTTTATGCTATAGGTAACCTAGGTACCTACCTGTACACCCCTAGCATGCGAAAATGTTTACAGTGTTTATACAAAGTGTGTGACTGACTGCAGCAAAATTAAATAAATAAATAGGACACAGGCATTGATAATACAACAAAATAATATGAAATCAACTTACTGCCTGACGCAAGGATTACGCCACCACATTTGCGCCATGTTGTCGATGAATTGACCAACACAGCCATCCTTTTTGCGTCTTGCACATCGACCATCGGCCAGTTTAGTTTGACCACTTTCTTTGACACCAACGCGGACTTATCGTCTACAATAAAGTCTCTGTACCCAACAGAATAACAGTCGTTTTCTTTGGGGAATTGAAACACGCAGCACAAATCATTATCGAATGTATACATTATTATTTAATAAAGTAAACACCAAGTAAACACGTTTTCGCCCCAAAACAAAACTGAACAATAGCGGAAGCGGAAACAGAAGAAAACACCGAACTTCATAGTTCTTTCTTCTCTCACCTGCCCCCGCCGCCCACGCGAGAGCGAAATTCAAATCAAATCAAACGCGCGCAATGAATCTTACGGTACATACATCGCGATCTACTAATCTAATTCATTTTACACCAGCTATAACAAATAATTGTAAATTAATTAATTGTATAACTAGTTCATGGTATAACAATGCCGATCACGTGATCATAAGTAAAAATATAACATAGGTACCGCAAAATATGTTTGAATATTCCCGCTCTTTGGCAAAGAAGACACACAGAAAGAGAAAACATATTTTTATTTTAGCTTCTTTGATCAGGTCAGGTCAGGGAAAGGTTAGGTTTTCATATTTTTTGGCGGTGGCGAATGGTACACACCTATAATTGTTCAAATATATATTATATTTATATTATTTTAGGAGTTATTTATACCTAGGTAGGTTTACAAAGATGCGCAGGTATAAAAGATTTTTGCTTGACGATGCTTGTGATATTCCTCGCTCTACTAAATTCTTCCGGGCTCAATGTACGACTGCTGCTCCCAATGATGATGATCCTCAAGCCCAAGATGATACTCAGGCTCACGTTCAAGCCCAGAATGATGATAACACCACTTCTGATGAGTCTGGAAGTGATTTTGAAGATTACGTGTCCGAAAACAGTGTAAGTGTTCATCTACGTAATCCACTTTGTTGCAAACACGGTTGGAAATCGTTGCAAACACAACCTTAAGCTGACCAGTAGAGCCACCACACATGCACATAGATACACGTTGCATCAATGCTTACACCTGCAGGTTGCAACCCGCTGTAACGGGCTTTACATCCTAATGTGCAGGTTTTGTTCCGAGTTAATGCTTTGAGCTGTGTCCGGAGGTTCGGGATTTGATTCCCGTGGCCGTCCTTTTGACTGTTTTTTGTTGTTGTTGTTGTTGTTGTATTCCCTCAGTCAACTGGCAATGCTGTGAAGGTACCTTACAATATAGGCCACCATATACCGCTTCCTACTCTATGTATTAGTAAATATTCATTGTGAACTTTCTGATTGTAGAACGCTGCTGCTGCACATGAAAATAACCGTTCTGATAATGAGATGCCCAGCGAGAATGATGTTAATTCAGCTGACAGTACGGGCGAAGACAGCGATGACGACACTGATTATGACGATAATGACAATGATGCACATTTGGGAAATGCTCAGAATATTGTAAGTTAGGTATTACGGTTTAATAACTAACAATCTTTAATCATCGATCATTCAAGGATACATTTAGAGCGATTCTCCCGTTACGTATGTGACATCCGTACCTACTACATTTTTGAGTTATAACATGAGTTCTAATTTATTGATAATAACAAGGAAATAAGTTGTGACAATGAGTCAGCGCATGGTCTGCAGGCAGGTAGTGCATACAGAGTGACGTAGGTCATCATTATGAACCACTCCCGAGGGCAGGAGACAGGATGGCAGCTGGATCAAAGCAACTTCGGTGTTAAGAGAAGGAAGGCGGACCATTTAAAAAAGCTTGTTAGATGACATAGGCCCTTAACTAGATATAGGCAAGCAAGCTAAGTCGAGGTTGTATGTCAAACGAGATGTTGAAAAGTTTCATCTCTTGTCAATATTTTGACAAAGCATGGTTATTTTCATGCTTTGCTTTGTTATGAATGCCAGCATTCATGCCAGCACTTTGCCACATGCCAGCACTTTGACAGTATCAAAGTATTGTTTAGGTATTCGGAATTGTTATATTTTGTTTAAAACCCAAAATATACCTACAGAATTGGTCAAGGTGCAATCGTATTGTCTAATTGTAGAATCAGTGATTTTTTTCTATTAAAAATTAATGCATAGTAAATTTGTATCTTGTGGTTTGTGATTTTATTCCTTTCTTCCCAGGATGCAGAAGAAGATTTCTTATATCCAGGAGCGCACATCACACGTTCTCAGAGCGAAGCTTTAATTTTATCATATGTTTCACGCTACCATCTATCTGATATTGCACTCAGAGACCTACTACTTCTCATCAATGCACATACTCCAACAACAATTCATCAATCAAAATACCACTTCGTTAAGGACCTTAATTTGCCAAAGACAGTTGTCAAGATATTTTATTGTGAGCAGTGCCAGTGTGAAGTTGTATTTAATAACCCGACATCAAAGTGTAGTAATGAAGAATGCAGAATGTTTGATATGCCTCAAGAGCAAACCAAGTTGGACAAACTAGGATGCTTTTTTTTACACATGCACCTTGGACCCCAACTGCAATCAATGCTTAACGACCCTGCAATTAGAGCAAAAATTACCAATCAGACTAACTACAGTGATGTCCCATCAGGAAAATTATACCGCCAACTTAAAGAAAACAATGTAATTGGTCCAAACGACATCACCATACAATGGAATACAGATGGCGCATCGGCTGCCAAATCGGCAAAATGTAGCATCTGGCCTCTTCAGGTTGCTATTAATGAATTGCCATTTCGCGAGAGGAAGGAGAATATCATTTTGACAAGCTTGTGGAAAGGTAGCAAGCCTCAAATGAACACATTTCTGCACCCATTTGTAAAGGAGCTGGAGGAATTGCATGAAGATGGCATTACACTCTCTGATGGCACTGTTGTGAAAGTACATTGCCTTGTCGCCTCAGTCGATTCTGTTGCCCGGCCTTTGCTACAAAACATCAAGCAATTCAACGGGGAATATGGTTGCTCCTATTGCCTCAAGCCAGGCCAAGTTATTGAAAGAGGTGCTGGAAGTTCACGGGTCTACCGGGGTGCGGCTTGTGAACCGAGGACTGATGAGCAGCATCTAGCTGATGCCACCGAAGCTACCGACTCTAAAGTAGCTGTCCATGGAGTAAAAGGTCCGTCGCTACTTATGCTGATTCCTATCTTCAATATTATATCTTCTTTTACGCCAGACTACCTTCACAACATTCTGCTCGGAATCTGTCGCTGGTTTATGTTTGCATGGTTCAGCAGCTCGAACTCCCATGAAGGATGGTTTCTTGGAAGAGAAAAAGGAAGAACCTTCGAACAGCGACTTCTACATATCAAACCTCCATCTGAAATAACAAGACCGCCAAGATCATTTGCAAATGATAAGAAACTGTGGAAAGCATCCGAATATCGGTCATTTTTACTTTATTACTCACTTCCCTGCCTAAATGGACTTCTACCTATGAGATACTTAAAGCACTGGATGCTTTTGGTTTTGAGTGTGACAATTTTTTTAAAAGAAATCATTTCCCCAGACGAGTTGGAACTAGCATCTCAGGCACTCCAAAGATTTGTTCTGCAGACAGAAGATTTGTATGGGCTCGAATTTATGACATACAACATGCACACTCTGTTACATGTACCTCAGTTTGTGTCGAACTGGGGTGCTTTGTGGGCATCGTCTACATTTATGTATGAGCATTTTAATGGTGTCCTTCTTAACCTTTTTTCTGGTACGCAATCAATTTCTGAACAAATCTTCAGAAACTACACTAGAGTTCAAAAGATGAATAGCATAGTGAACGCTGACGGATACCAGCATTGGAATCCAATGGCCGAAACTCTTCTGAAAAATTTGGCTGGCAAATTTTTATCTCTACGAGCTGTGCGTTCCCATGGCCTTGTGTTATTTGGTGTTCCGAAGAACTTGTTTTTAACTGTATATATGCAGATTGCTATAGAAAACTTACTGCAAGGCAAAGGCATCGTTTTAGATCTTGGTGATCAAGCTGCAAGAAAGTGTTATCAGAGATTCCTGATCAACGGAATTCGTGTATCGACCAGCAACTACACAAGATTGCAACGTCGTCGGAACGATATTGTGAGCTTGAGAAATGGTGTACTTTTTCAAGTCGATCATCTACTGGATTTAGGTGAAGTTCCTGTTCAAGCTAAATACGTTGTTGTAGGGAAAAGAATTAGTATTATGAACACTAATGTGTGTATTGACGGTATTTTTAAATCAAGTAATATTCTTTTTGAGATAAATCGTCAGAATGAAGACGATATAGCTGTGTTTGCAAATGATATTATCTGCAAATGTATCATGGTATCCATTGATGATAAAGATTACGTATGCCGACTCGCAAACTCTTTTGAAAGGGATTAATTTTATGTCGCTCATCTTTTTGACTGCATATTTGATACTGTCCAGAAATGCAATTATACGAACTTTATGGATAAGGATTTTTTTCTTCCGCTATCACTCGTTCTTTTGACATTTTGGTTAGGTTAGTCTGATAAAACGGGGTTATGGATACTCTATATTTTAATCGCATTGCAAATTGTCCTCGGCATGTATATAACATTTATTAGAGAAAGCGGATAGTGCGCAAGTTGTAATAAAGTTGATTTTATGGCATTGTAGATTCTCTTCTACTCTGAAATCTGTGTTCAGGACTATAAAGCCGATACAAATTAATAATATTGTTAATTAGTAATCTAATCATTCTACTTGTTATTTTCTGCAAGTAGATAACAATTTGTAAATTTAAAACTGTTACCTAATTAAACATAATTAGTACCTAACAATCAATATATTATTGAGATTTATCAACCCTACCCAGTATTATGCCCTACCCTATCCATCTGTTCTTGCTAAAGAAAAAATTAATATTAATATTTTTATTATAATATTTTATATATAATTAATATTTTTAACATCATTTTAATAATCAATATTGGTTATGAATGACCCTATGTTGTCTGCATAATTTCACAAAAGAAGTTACTTAATTTTGTGGAATTAATTTTTAGTAGACTAGATAATTAGTGTAAACCTAATTAATATAATTTTTCTTGAATATTGCTTACCTATGTGTTAAACTAGGAAAACGCTCAGTGTAACGCGTTGGTGAGCGAGCACGGGGACATGCAAATTCTCGAACCGGAAATGCGTACACAAGCACAGAAAACATATACATCCATATTGAATTGAAATATGATAACTCAATCAACACAACATATTATTATGCTTTTCATTGAAACTTGAAAATAACATCTAAGCATCTAAGAACCCTGGTTAAAATAAAACAAATCAGATTCAATCCAATTGGCACTGGAAAACATTCATTTTGATACTTCATTACTGACAGATATTAAAAATGTTAATAAGTTCATACGTTCTTAACTGATTGGGATGAAATTTTGTAAAATAAGAGACAATGTTGGTCTTAATGATCATGCAAAATATGAGTTTGATCTGAATTATCGAAGACCGTTTTCATTTTTCAGCCTATCAGGAGATATTTATTTAAATTTTAACCAATTAATGGATTTCAAAAAAATTATGGTCTGCAAACAGAGAAGGTTGGTTTTACATGTGTGCAAAATGTCAGCTAGATCAAAGTAAAACTCTGACCTGTATAGCCAAAATATGAATTTGATCAGATTTATCGAATACCATTTTCATTTTTCAACCTATCAGGAGATGTTTATTTCAATTTTAACCAATGAATGGATTTAAAAAAAATTTGGGGCCTGCAAACAGAAAAGGTTGTCTCTACATGTGTGCAAAATTTCAGATCGATCGAAGAAAAACTCTGACCTGTACAGCCTCACCCAACAGAAAAAAAAAAAAAAAAAAAAAAACAGAGGTCCGTGCCAAATGAGCCGAAAGGAGACGCTCGCTACGCTCGCTCAATAATATATAAGATACAATTGGTATTGGTGGCTTGTGCGGTTCAATTTAGTTTTTTGGATAAAATATTGCAAAATTATTTAAATCATAATATCTATTCTACGCCTAATAGTATTTAAAAATAACTATTGTGATATCCAATAGTAATTACAATAGTATTCCACATCCAATAGTATTTAAAAATAACTATTGAGAGCTCCAATAGTAATTTCAATAGTATTCCACATCTAATAGTATTTACAAATAACTATTGGGAACTCCAATAGTAATTTCTCAAGTTTTCGAAATACTATTGGAGGTCTGAATAGTAATTCAATCTTTTTAGAAATACTATTGAGCCTCAATAGTAAATTTGAAAATACTATTCATCTCCAATAGTTTTTTCAATTTACTATTAAGCCACCACCTGATCGTCAGCAAACAACAAGGTATACAAATGTTCATCCTCTAATTTGATCCCCATCATACTACACTTCCTCGACCAATTAGAAAGCACTACATTCATATATATCTTAAACAATGTTGGCGACAAGCAGCACCCTTGTCTAAGACCCCCCTTATTGACGACAAAACTGTCGGAGTATCCTAGTGATGTCTTGACACAGCTTTTAGTATTTTCATAAAGTTTCTTTACTAAATTTATGTGATGTTGATCCACTCCGTTCCGTTCCATTGCCTCCCAGAGTCTATTCACAGGAACACTGTCATATGCTTTCTTTAGGTCAATGAAAACCATGTGTACTTCACTTCCGCAGGCAATTAATTTCTCTGTCAATTGCTTCAGACAAAACACATTATCGATGCATGATCGTCCAGACCTAAATCCACTTTGTTCTTCTATCTCCGTCATTTGATCTTCAATCTTCTCTTTGAGAATGCGCCCATACAGTCTACCTATAGACGCTGTCACGCTAATACCCCTGTAATTGCTACAAACTGTCTTATCTCCTTTTTTGATTATGGAACTGATGAATGCCAGCTTCCACTCGGATGGTACTTCATCTCCTCTAAGACATTTGTTGAATATTGATGTAAGGGCTTCAATGACTGCTATTGGAGCGTTCTTAATTAGTTCTATAGATACACCTCCTGGGCCTGCTGACTTGTTGTTTTTCGCAGATCTTAGGGCTTTACACACATCCTCCGTGGTTATGTCTTGATGCTGGGACTCCAGAGGCTCAATTGCGTAAATCACATTGTTGTAGGGTCCTCGATCTTCAGTTAGTAAATCTTCATAATAACTCCTCCATTCTTCCATTCCTATCGGATCAATTACTCTCTTTTCTCTTGTGTTTGTCCTCAGAGCCTTCAACGTTTTCCAAGCCGCCCTGGATCTTGAGCTTCCAAGCTGCTGGTCTACCTCACTACACTTCTTTTCCCAGAATGAGTTCTTTTCTTTCTTCACCATTTTTTTCACTAAATAGTTGCATCTGGCATATACACGTCGATCTTCCCTATCCCCTGTAGCCAACCACTTTTGATACAATGCCCTCTTCTCAGACACTATCTCTTCTAGCTCTTCGTTCCACCAATAGTGGCTGGGGGCTCTTGGTTTGGTCTTAGGTATCTCTCCCAATGATTCAAACGCTGCTTGATGAATGCAATCTTTTAGAAAATTGTAACACTCTTCTGCGTTTCCATCCTGCACATTTCTCATCAATTCTGCTAATCTCAACTTGTACAGAAATACGGTGGAATCATTCAGAAAGCCGTTCAAATTATATTGTTGTTTGCTGACGATCAGGTGGTGCTTGCAGAGGATGAGGAAGATGCAAGTTACATGGTCCGTAAGTTGATTGAAGAATACGACGAATGGGGTTTGGAAATAAATCTTCAGAAGACTCAATATATGGTTGTTGGTGGTCAAGGAAACGACATTGAGACTCCAGTTGGTACCATCAAGGTAACTAAAGAGTACAAATATTTAGGAGTTACGTTGACCGATGACGGTCTTGACGAAAAGGACATATTGAGCAAGATGGGACAAGGAAGAGGAATAACGAGGCAACTGCATTCGGTACTGTGGAGTAAGGCGGTAAGAAATGAGACGAAAGTCCATATGTTTAAGTCTCTTGTTGAAAGCTGCATTACCTACGGATCCGAGGTCTGGACAATAAACCGAAGGTTACAACATAGAGTGAATGCAGTTGAAATGGCGTTCTGGAGAAGGTCTTGCGGCGTTACTCTTTTTGACCACATTAGAAATGAGGAGGTAAGAGACAGAATGGGGGTCGAAGCATCACTTACAGAAAGCATAGAAGCAAAACAGCTACTCTGGTATGGCCATATGAGGAGGATGCCAGAAAAACGATTGCCTGCCAAAATATGGAAGTTTAAACCTAGAAGAAGAAGAAAGAGAGGTCGTCCAAGAAGAATGTGGCTTGATGGCATTGGGGAAGCCTTGGAGAAAAGAAATCTTCTCGAACAAGATTGCCATAACCGGGAGGTGTGGCGTGCGGGATGCGGAAAACGGCCCGAGCTGTAGAGAATCCGCTAAATATATATATACTATTAAGCCTCAATAGTATTTTTTCTTAAGGGTCTTGACATCGATTAATGACCGACGTTGCGAAACGTACGTCTCCGCCATTAGCTCTTCAACATTGCTGGGCCATTCTGCTGTAGGCATGATGAAGAATTTTCTCAGCTGCTCTTTCTTCATATCTTGGGACTCGGAAGTCTCGCCTGGAGGATATTCCTCAGGAGCGTACATAACACAACCGTACGAGTCCTTTTTCGTCCTTTTAGGGGGCTGAACTTCGGGGGTCACGGGGGTCACTTGTTGAGGTAGGAGTGGATGTTTTGATTTCATGTTTATTTCCCCCACTCTGGCATAGATCTTTGATGCTAGAGTTGCCGACGTCCCTGTACCTGTCACAAGACCATCCCGATCCTGGAATGTGGCAGGGTACTTGCTGACAATGTGTTCAGCAGCTTGTCGGCAGTGACCACGTTTGAATAGACGTTGACCGAAGACAAGTTCGTGAGCAACGATGTGGATCATCAATCGGCGATCCGAAGGTGAAGCAACATCACTAAATTCTCTGGAAACTTCTGCCATGGAATTACCGCGGCTGAAATCGTCGTACTTGACGACCCTGGTGACGGTGTGTGGTCGCTTGATGATCCAGGTGTTGATGATGCAGAGGTGGGTGTTGAGTGAGATTTTGAAGCAGAAGCAGTTTGAAGTGTAGAAGTAGGTGTTAGTGGTGCAGAAACGGTCAATGAAACTGTAAAAAATTTCGATATGAACCTCATTTCTATTCCCCAAATAATGATGAATCATTGATACCTCCAAAAAATAGATCAGTTATTCATTAGCATTTTCTTAATTTTTTTATATTTGGGATTAACGTTACACTGTTAGCTGCAAGGCTTAATTGCGACGGATGAATAATATGAGAATGATTGAGAGATTATGACGAAGATGTGGTAGGTCCGAAGGATGGTGAAAGGGGGGGGGGGGGGGCCTATTATTTTTTTAAGAATACGATTCATTTTAATATTATTTCTTTTGCAAGTATTATTCATTTTAAAGAAAATAAACAAAATAAATAATTAAAAAATGATAAAAAATAATAAATCAGATATTTTGGAGATTGAAATATATGGTGAAGTAAATTTTAATTAAATAAGTATTTAGTACCTGGCATATCAGGTAACCACTCCTCGTTGTCCAACAAGAGCATCAAGGTGACCGTGGTACAAGATTTAGCATCCAACTCCAACAGTACCGCGCCATCATCGATTTCAGTTCCATCGGACTCCATGACAAGCTAGATAGAGATAAATACAAATAACCTGTTATTATTACAAATAACAGGTGTGCTTTGCTGACAGGTAGCAGACCAACAGTCGATGACAGTTTTTTCACTCCCGAATGTCATGCGGGTTTCTGGCTACAATGCAGGCTATGCGCGGTGTATTTCCAATGCTAAATTGTGGTTATCAATGACAAGCATTAGTACTATTAATTGAATCATCTCACCTTTGGTTCATTTGCTTTCACATTGAACTTGAAAAGAGCCATCTGAACTAAAACGTCCATATCTGCCGCTGACACCAAAATCCTTTTCTTCCGTGTTAATAAACACACTTTGAAAAGCATTTTCAGGAAAGTTCTAATCTGGAAAAATAAATTGTAAATTGTAATAATAATCTACCTAAATGAAGTAGATTTTGGATTAACGTTACAACACACATACCTAACTAACGCCTAGAGCACTATCAACACCATTAACACCAACTATCTTTAAATGCATTGATTAGCTTACCAATCAAGCGAAGAATGCAGTTGGTACTCAATGGAGAGGTAAAGGAGAGGCAAAGGGTAAGTTGTGGTCCAAGATGCATCCCAGCTCAGATGAACACCATTAGAGGTTCATTGTCATTACGTTGTCAAATGAGGTTGAAAGGCTCACGTAGTGTAGAGCCATGCGAGGCGTTGTCATTACGTTGTCAAATGAGGTTGGCTCAAGTACCAATTACGGCAGAATGGCACCAGTGATAGCTTGTTTTAATTTCAGATATTTAGAACGATATTCATGCAGAGGATAAAAATCAGCCATTGAGTTTGCGTTGATGCAACGATAGGTGGTACTCTTTACTAGAGCTAGGTGTGTAGGCGTTTACAAAATTCCGCGATATAATAATAAACATGGACAGCGTCAACTCCAATATATAATTCCAACATTATTTAACGAACTCCCGATTTATTTAAGGAACATTGAAAAATATATTATTTTGAAATACGAACTTAAAAAATATTTGGCCCACAAACTAGAAAAAATTTACACAACTGATTGATCGGTACCCCACGCACTTTGAAATATATCTGTGCATTGTTTTCCCCTTTGTGTATTCTTCCTTGTAATATAATATGTAATATAGTGTAAAATATTTAATCATGTCGGAAAACCTATTATTATTTGTTAACTCCAAAGTTAAACTGGCGTCCTGTTGCCAGTTTTGCGGTGATTGTGAGCGACAATTCTTTATTTCTTGTACTTATGTTTTTTATTAGTGTATTTTCTGTTTACCTTGTGTACAACCAATAAAGAATATTGTAAAAAAAAAAAAAAAAAATGATATTATTTCATAAAGTCGTATTTCAGGGTGGTACATGCTCTGTACAATGTTTACCACGAAGAAGACATCTTGACCATTAGACAAATTCAGCACTATCTTGCCAAACTGAATATTGCAGGATTCACTTGTGTTGACAACAAGAAAACTACCAACATCGTAAGTGGTGTGCCTTACAGTCATTGATGGGCATTGCACAAGGTCTTGGGTCAGCAAATTAGATTCTTTCATTGCCAATTTAATGCCATCAGAAAACAAATAAAAAAGAAACACACTTTTTTTGTTAAGACTAACGCATTTAGGAAATCTCTCACCTTGAGCTAAGTATGCCTGAAGAAGTTGATGCCGCTCCGCAAGTGTCTGTGTGACATTGACATAGTTTCGAGAGGTACGAATAATTCTTTTGAATTATGAATGCTTACTTTCGAAACGCATCGTCCAGACCTTTAACAACGGGTCAAAACACATGATCAGTGCGGGGTAATGTGCCAAGTAATGATGTTTTGGTCTTATCTTAACTTCAGGAAAATTGTCTAGCCGGAGTTGGAGGTATTCTTCGATGACATCTTGCAGATAAAATATTTCTCCAAGTCGGATCTTCGGAGCACATATAGTATCTACAATCTCTTGAAGTTTCAACAATGATTCCCAGACCTCATCACTCTTGTCTTCAATCTTCTCAGCAATCATCATTGGTAGAAGTCTTAGAAGAGTCCAGTTTTGGCAAGCTTGCCCTCCAAGTTTGTGAAGCTTCCGAGGAATACGGCCAGGTTTGTCTCGTTTGTCCGAATCAGAATAAGGAAACGTTGCTATTACTCTATCAAGCCACTCCAGACTAAACCACTTTTTCGTACTAATGAAATATTTAAGGAACAAGGCCACATCCACAGAGACAATGCCCTCAAACAGGTCATGGCCCAAGCAAGGTGGCAAACCAGGAGCACAAACATGATAGTAATCCAATTGATTTAGCACGGAGTCAGATTTAATACCATGAGAACTTGTCGCAGGCTCAAGTTCTCTGATAATCTGATTGTAGGCAATAGGAGTTCTTTTCTCAATCATGTTTTGAAATGCTTTATACGTTTGCAAATCAGCCCGGTTTATTGTGCAGTAACGACAAAAATAAGTTGATGTAGAGAAGTTTGAATCAAATCTACCTAACTGGTGGCTACCCAAATTATCTCCCGTCACATACACCACTGTTCCCTTGACAATCTTTCCGTTGTGAATCTCTACGCCTGAAGTCTCCAAGTGTTTCAAATCTTTGACTATTGGTTCAAAGATTTTGTGCCCCACCAATGGACTGCCACCTTGACGTGGTGGTGGGGCTTAAGGGGCCGGCTCACATACGAGTTGGCCCCAACCAAGTGCAGTCCAGGGTCGACCTAGTCCCATGCCCTCCCCAAATTCGCGGGCCCCTCGGGCCGGCCTTCCCCCCTCGAGATGGTGATCCCCCTGAAATCGAGTCCCACCGGCCCGAAGCTCTCCACCCCCCGGTCTGTCCCCATTCTGACCTGGCTCTCCCACCAGTTTCAGACTCCCCCAGATCGGGCCCGTTAGGTCGACCCCTCCCGATGTCCTCCACTTAGTTCAACAAAGTTAAAAGTTAAAATTAATGTGCGCAATATAACCTCGTCGTTGACGCGCCGTTAAACTCTAATAATCAATCAATCAATCAAGATTTTGTGAAATCCAAGCGATGTGCAATCTTTCTCTTTACAAATAGCTACCAGCTGGATTGCATCAATCTGTGACCGACAATGCTGATGCAAATTGCCTATAGTCATGTAGACGGCCAACATTTTATAAGATGAATTTGCCGCAGCACCAAGTGGCTGAACCACTTGGAAAGCATCCTGGTATAAAACAATCTGTAGAGAATCTGGTTTATTTTGAAAGAGAGCATTGCTTTTAAAAACTTCACCATTGATAAAATCTTCAAACAAAGTGTCACTTCTAGGAGGATATATATTTTATATTTTATTTATTTGTAAGCGTAACGCTTTCAGGAATACACATGTTATACATTCAAAATTACATTGATATGCATGTCAATATATACATTTGAATAAACAATAACAATAATTTAAAATCATATCGCATATTGCTATGCTCGTCCCTTATTTATAAATTCTATACACATTGATTTAAACACTTTAATATTTACTATGCTCCTGTAGGATACAGGAATGTCATTGTAGAGCCTAGCACCTTGAACAAAAAGAGATTTTATGGTTGAAGTTTTGGCTTTAAAATCAATTAAAATATTATAACTAGTACTGGCTCTGGTACAATGTGAATGAATGTCACTTATTAGTTCAACTTTGTTCTGTAAGTATAATGGTAACAAATTATGAACTATTTTATAAATAAAAATAACTGAGGCTAGTCTCACTCTTTCTTTAACATTTAAGAATTTAAGTTCATTCAACATAAAGTTTATTGGAGTGAGTCTGTCAACTTTAAGGATAATACGCATAGCTCTATTTTGAAGCTTCTGTAACGAGTCCATGTCAGAATTATTAATACTTAAAAAAAGAGTGGCACAGTAATCAAAATGGGGTAAGATAATCGTATTATAAATCAAACATTTAGTCCATAATGATAGAGATTTGCTCACACGTCCCATAAAACCTATTTTCTTGGAAATCTTTTTACACATGTAATTTATATGGGGGCCAAATTTCAGTTGGCTATCTACTATTACACCTAAATACTTCATCTGTTGAACCATTTCAATTTCGACACTGTCCAATATAATATGTTTAGTAACTCCATTCTTTATAATTTTAGGATCTGTGCTCATCAATAATGATTTACATTTAGTACAATTAAGTTTCAACTTGTGTTGATTTAGCCATTCAACAACCCTTTCCAATTCAATATTAATTATATCAATGACATCATCGTAATTGTTTCCAGCAAAATATATAACTGCATCGTCCGCAAACAAATGAACACTAGAATATTTAAAAAGTTTAGGCATGTCATTTATGTATATTAAAAACAGGAGGGGACCCAGTACAGATCCCTGGGGTACCCCTAAGTCATTCTTCATTTCATTGGAAAAAATACCATTCCATTTAACTTTCTGCACGCGATTACTAAGATATGACTGGAACCACTTTAAAACATTTCCACATATTCCATTAAATTCTAATTTCTTCAATAAAATGTCTCTGTCAATAGTTTCAAATGCACGCTTAAGATCCCTTTGTCCATTTCCTCTTTCCATTCAGACACTACACATTGAACTGCAGACTCGCAAGAGTGATTATTCCTAAAGCCAGATTGCTGGTCACATAACAGATTATTAACATTCAAGTAGCTATATAAATCTTTATGAACTACCTTCTCTAAAACTTTCTCATATACTGGCAACATATTAAGGGGACGAAATTCAGAAGCTTTAGTAGTATTCACAACTTTTGGTATAGGCACAATAGTTGAAAGTTTCCATTGGTTAGGAAAAATCCCCTTTAGTAATGATTCGTTAATTATCTTCAGAAGCTCATATTTAATGACAGGGAAAGCAACCTTTAAAATATCAGCATTTATCCCATCATCAGTGCAACCTTTGTTTGGAAGGTCCAAAACAATGTCCGCTAGATTACGGACACTAACTTTAGAGAAATTACACATTTCACTATCAGTATACAAACAAAGATTGATCATATCTTCTCTACCACTGTCTGGAATGCTGCTTACAATTTCATTAATACTATCAATGTAGTACTTGTTAAATTTATTAGCTGTCATAATAAATAGCTGTCATTAGCTGGGGATTGTCATATTGCTCTTGAATACTCTTGTCGCAGAACATGGCTTTAATGGTTTCCATGATAAGTACATAATGGAATACCTTTTCCTTGTTGTCATTTTTGTCTCAAACCTTGTATTCTACAGGTGCCACATAGTTAAAGACCTTATTAAAATACTGTTTTCTTGTGTCGTCTGTGCGAAGGAGACCTTTGCCGGTATGAGCCTGAACATATTGATCGGACAAAAACACCTCATTTAACACATCTGATGTTTCATCTGCGGCCAAATTAAATGTGGTCAAAAGTTTTGAGCAGATCTTATTTTTCAAAGAATCTTGTGACACGCTGTGAATATTTTGCAGCTCCTCCACTATGTACTGTATTACAGTGGCAGGCAAAAGAAATTTTGTCTGAAGTTTCAGATAAAGTAATGCTAAATTTTGTAAATATAAATCATTCTCTGCATTTGATTGTTCCTCATTGCCTTCATCTGCATTTTCTGAAATATGAAACTCAATATTTTCCGCTTCATCATCATGAAGATCCAAAGTATCAACAACATCCACAGGCATCGAGACATTAGGCTGGAGTTTTACAGTGTGGTTTCTGGACAGATGTGAGGAAAATGATGATGCTTTTGCGTAGACTGTCGAACACGTTTCAAATGGGCACTTAATGGTTAGTCCTTCCTTGATATTATTATTATTATTATTAAGTCTATATTCTCAACAGAGCCAGGCTCCACTAGTGAGAATGTAATATAGAGAAGGGAGGAGAGGAAACCCGGTACCGGCATGTAGCCTACTCCTGACGAAAGATACCAAGGGGACCAACGGCTTAACGTCCCTTCCGAAGGACTGTGTAACATTCACAGCACGAGCCTCCACAACTCGCGCCGTCGAGAGACTGATAACAGGTGGAGGGAGGTCGTCACACTAACCCCCAAACACCCCAGTCTCTCTGACCCAACGGCAGCAACCTGGCAAGGCAGAGTTGAATGGTCACCCATCCAACCGCTGACCGCGCTCAATGTTGCTTAACCTCGGTGATCTAACGAGAACCGAGGTATCCAACACACCAGCCGATATGGTTGTTTAAATGTGATATTAATGACTTGTATGTATCCACTTCTTTCTGGCATAGTGTCACAGAGCATTTGAAAGAAGCTAAAGGAGTTGACGTTGGCACAGGGTTTGCTATCCTCTTCTTTTCTCCATGATGTCTTATAAGGTGACTAGTTAATGAATTGTACTTTCGGAAGACGTACTTGCATCCGTCAAAACCACAAGGGAAATTGGAACTGGAATTCCGATGGAATTTTGAGTGATTCAGATGGATACTGAGATTTTCCGTGCTGTGAGTACAGAATGTGCAAATGTACATTGCAACCTGAATTTTTTTTTTATCGAAAATTAGATTGTGTTAGGTACCTACTTTGAATTAAAACTAAGAAATATAGTACAAAGTTTAAAACCCAGAAAACTGAAAAAGTACAATAATAAATAGAAACTGTGGAATGAAGGTGTGAACCGACTAAGTATTAGATAAAAATTAGATCTCAAGAAAGCCTTATCCTCCTCAGACCCAGACATATTTTTTTGCTTGGATCTTGGTAAAATTAAATTTTTTATCATACCAAACATGATTTGAAAAAAAAGATATGAAAAAACAATAAAATTTTAAGTTAGGTACCTAGGTAGATAGGTAGGTAGGTAGGTAGGTACTTATTGAAATTTTAGTTGCTTTTTTACATTAGTTAAGAGGCAAACGGAAGCGAACGGGAATCGCACGGTTCGTCAGAGCGTTTTTTTGACATTTTGTCTTCCCACTAAATACTTTTAAAAAATCAGAGTAACGACCCATAACAGTCCAATATACTAAATAATGCCGCACACTGGAGTTAATTATGACCTCTGGTGCGACCTCAAAGTGTTAAATACGATATTTTACAATAAAATATCCAATATGGTGCGACCTCAAAGTTTTAAATACGATATTTTTTGTAAAATATCGTATTTAACACTTTGAGGTCGCACCAGAGGTGATATTAACTCCAGTGTGTGGCATTATTTAGTCTATTGGGCTGTTACGGGTCGTTACTATCTGATTTTTTAAAATTATTTAGTGGGAAGACAAAATGTCAAAAAACCGCTCTGACGAACCGTGCGATTCCCGTTCGCTTCCGTTTGCCTCTTAATTAAAAAATCATTGTTGGGATGTAAATATTAAAACAAGTCTTCTAAATAACATCTATGTTGCTTATGGCTTTGAACCAGTAACACTCTTTTTTTTTTATTTATTTCAAAGCCAATAATTACAATAAAC